>ML344800.1:60663-117507 GCA_005239505.1 Nicotiana paniculata | reverse complement strand
AACTTGGTCTTACATTTGGGACAATGTAAGATTCAAGTGTGGGGGAGGTAACATCTTTTTGTGAACATCTTTTTGCGTCCCTTCTGGTTAATAGTTTGAAGTTGCTTAGTTTTGAATGTGGACTACAAGAGAAGGAGTAGAGGAAAGAATTCTTTTTGTTTTTATTTTTACCTGCTCTTTCAAAGGCTAGAAAGCAGGCCATAAACTAGCTAGAATCATCTAATCTAAGTTATATATAATGTATTGATGCATATTATCATATTAGCTCTAATTTAGATACGAATGTTTAGCTGCTTTGGGTGATCTTCTTTTAAGTAAGTGCAAAATTGTTGTGTGTGATGGTGCGGGCCTTGGGCCAGGCACCGTGAGTGTGCTAAGTGTGGTTATTCTTGTTGGTTTTACTGTGATAATATTGAGTTGACATATATACTTGACATGTAGGCATAAAGATGCATTTTGCTCATGCTAGACGCTAATATGAAATTTGATGATTTAATATGTATATTTTAAATATAAACGTAGAGATGTATTTTCCTCATGCTAGGCGGTAATATAACATTTCATGATTTGACATATAGGCATAGAGATGTATATTCTTTATGCTAGACGGTATATGATAATTGATGACTCGACATGTATATTGACATGTAGGCATAGAGATGTACTTTCCTCATGCTAATTGGTAAACCAAAATTCTTATCTAGTGTTGTGAATTGGAAAATGTAGTTCTTTTGATAAATTCATGTTTAGTTGATTTTGGTGGTAAGATTTGGGCTTGACTGTTATAGTTGAAAAGCATGTCTATCTTTCTGTAGCTATAATGTAGCTGAGAATAATATTTTTTGAGTTTTTTACTGTTTTCGGCATTATCATATCTCATGTGTTATAGATTATTGATGTGTATTCTGACTATCTTCTGAGCTCGTTAGTTCTTTCAACCTGAGGTTAGGTTTGTTACTTATTGAGTACATGGAATCGGTTGTACGCATACTACACTTCTGCATCTTGCATGCAGATCTTGGAGCTGATGTTGTTGTGTATGGTAGGAGCTGACATTGAAGATGTACTTGTTTTACGGATATAGCTGCCACTTGTCTTTGGTAGCTTTAGATTTTCAAATTTGCTCATATATACTGAACAAATGATGTATTTATATCATGCCATCTTGTTAAATTTTAAAATTTTGGAGCTCATGATTTGTACTATCAATCTCTGGATAAATGTATAAGAAGTTCAGTTATTTCATTTAATTAGTTCTTATTTATCTTCATTGGAAACTGTAAAATTGTTGTTTGGATTACCTATCGGGTTGGATTAGGTTCCATCATGACCGGTAGATTTTGGGTCGTAACAGTTAGCCCCCCTCCCCCCCCCCACCAACTCTCTCTCTCTCTTTATCTCTCTCCCCAGTCCGCGTGAATCTTTCCCGACCCTTCTGTTCTCTCTCCTTCCCCTGTCTGTGTCCCCCTTCCCCGACCTCTCTATTCTCTCTCCCTCCCCTGTCCGCGATCCCTTCCCCGACTCCTCATTATCTCCCCCTCCCCAGTTTGCAAACCCCTTCCGCGGCCTCTCTTTCTGATTTTATTTCAAGTTTTTTGAATTTGTTTGACTCTTTTTCTAATTATTTATATAGTCATACATTTTATAGTTATAAAGGAAGGAGAGAAAACTGTAAAAACAATAGAAAATTTTGTGAATTTTTGCATCTAGGTTCACTCCATTGATAATGGTTCGCTAGCTTGCCTCTAGGTTCCAGATATTTTTTAGATCCCTATTTGAATTATATTTGAAAATATTTTAGAATTTCTATAGATGTTTCTTAAAAATTGATTTTTTGGGTAATTATATTTGCTATTCAATGCTCTTGTTAAATAGTGTATTATTTTGACTGAATTCACCTACAAAGGTAAAAATAATTGTGTGGATACGCTAAAATAAAATAGTATTTAACCTTTCAAAATAGGAACCTTTAAATGGAATAATATTTAACCTTTTTGTGTAAATAAAATTTTCACATCGTAGATGAATGTCTAATAGGATTCATCTTAATCGTGTGGGATTTAGGGGTGAATTTAAAGGAGGAGTTGCTGGATTTATTGTTAAGGCAAGGCCATTTGATGATTTTCGTATTGAATGGACGATTAGGTGCCCTTGTGTGAAATGCAAGTGTGTTAAGTTATTAGAAGAAGATGTTCTTATATGTCATCTTTTTAAAAATGGGTTTTAAAAAAATTATTACGTGTGGACTAATCATGTGGAGAATCGTGATAGCGTAGATGTTGTTGATATTCAGAATTCTTTTGGTGGTGAAGAGGATAGTCCCATAGCGGAGAATAATGGTGAAAATTCTCGATTAGATGACATGATAAGAGATGCCTTTCAAATGTTCTCGGGGCACAATTTGTACCAAATGATGAGGCTAAGTGATTCTTCAAATAGTTAGAGGAAACGAGTTGTCCATTATATGAAAGGCTCAGTGCATTCCAAGCTGTCTGTTGCAGTTTGATTACTTCACGTTAAGTTAGATAGTTCTAGTTCTCAAGCGGACATGGATTCAATCATTGGGCTTATGAATGAACTTAATCCGAGTAATATTTACCTACCCAAAGATTTCTATAAGGAAAAAATTAGTTACCAAGTTGGGTATTTCATCGGAGAAGATAGAGTGTTATGAGAATGATTGCATGTTATTCTATAATGATGATGCATCCCTAGAGAATTGCAAATTTTGTAACAAGCTTCGAAGAAGAAGATTCCTGTGAAGATGATGTATTACTTACCCCTTATACCAACGTTAAACAAGTTGTATGCATCAACGAGTTCCGCTCCCAATATAATATGACACTATGAACATAAAAGGCCAGATGATGTTCTATATCATCCTTCAGATGGAGAAGCGTGGAAGAGTTTTGATGAGGTGTTTTCGGAATTTGCTAATGAACCAAGAAGCATTAGGTTGGGATTACGTGCAGATGGAAACATTCAATTTGCAGTCCCTGCTGCACCATATTTATGTTGGTTGGTGCTTGTTATATCATATAAGTTTTCACCTGGGTTGTGTATGACAAGTCCATTTTTGTTTCGAACTTATATTTTTTCAGGTCCACGCAATCCAAAAAAACGTTGATAGATCTTTACATGCAGCCTTTGATTGATGATTTGAAGTTATGTGGTATCAAGGTGTGAAAGCATATGATATATCAACTAAGCAAAACTTCAGATTGCATGCTACTATGATGTGGACTATAAATATTTTCCTGCATAGAAGGATGTCTGTGTAGTCGACTGCCGAAAAATTAGCTTTCTCGACTTTTATGGAAGACACAAAGGCATTCACTTTTAAAACATGAAGGTAAAAACACATGATTTGACAATGCTGCTTCTCGCCAAAGGATCATGAGTTTAGGAGAAATACTAGTGCATTTATGAAGAACAAAACTGATTTTGAGAAGTCATCGTCCGTCTTGTCACCAGAAAAGTTTGGAACAAAGTTAGGGATGTACCTAAGGTAACAAAGTATCCATTGTCTAATAAGATACCTGGTTATGGTGTTACACATAATTGAACTAAACAGGTCATATTCTGGGAGTTACTTTATTGGAAGCACCATCTTCTTCAGCATAATCTTGATATCATGCATATCAACAAGAACATTTTTGACAACTTGTTTAATAATGTGGTGGATGTCAACAACAAGACAAAGGATAACTTAAATTCCATGATGGACTTAAGGAATATTGTAGGCGAAGTGGAGTTATACCTGACATACTTGAACAACAAGATTCAGAAATCCAAGGCTAGTTTTACATTCACCTCGAATGAAAGAAGAGAGGTATGTAATTGGTTTAACAATTTGAGGGTGCCTGATGGGTGTGTGTCAAACCTCTCTATGTGTGTTGACATTAAATAAGGAAAGTTGAAGTCAATGAAGAGCCATGATTGTCAGATTTTCATGGAATCTTTGTTGCTTATTGTGTTGAATGCATTGCCTAATAGAATAAGGAAGCTCATCACGGAGATAACCTTTATTTCAAGGAGTTATGTTATAGAAACTTAAGGGTGGAGAACATAACTTATATGGAGAATAACATTCACTTAACTTTAAATAAGTTGGAGCACTTTCCCTCTTGGTTTTTTGACGTAATGGAACATCTTCAAATTCACCTTTCCCAAGAGGCACGACTTGGAGGTCATGTTCCATGAAGATGGATGTATCCATTCTAGAGATAATGACTTTTAATCATTTATCCTTATGCGTTTTATTTTAATATTATTCCATCTAAAAATAATGTTATGTAGGATTATTAGCAAATATAAGCGGATTGTCAAAAATAGATCTAGGATTGAGGGATCAATTTATGAGGAATATGTGGCTAGAGAAACTTCTTATTTCTATTCATATTATTTTGAACATGATCTGCCATATTTGAGAAATAGACCTGATCGACAAGACGATAGAGGAACCGATCCATTGTATCAACCATTTTTCATATGCAATCAACTAGGTAAGGACGATTCTAAACATAATCCAAAATGACTTTGACTGAGATGTAACTAAAGTCAGCTACAACACACGTACTACTGAATTTCCCAGAGGTCCAACCTTATTGTAAGTAAGTATACATTCATATTACCAATACATTGTAACGACCTGACCGAGCATTTTTCTTTATACATCTCAGTTCCCTTATTTAAGACTTCACGTATGTTCTTTTACTATTTTATGACTTGCGGGGATGGTTGGTTTGGTTTTTGAAGGGCTCGGGTTGAATTCGGAATACTTAGTTCCATAATAGCTGCCTAAGGTGGTCAAGTTTGACTTGAGTCAAAACTTTGAGTAAATGACATTGGAATTAGGATTGAAGGTTTCAATAGGCTCATATGATGATTTTGGACTTGCGCGTATTTTTGGATTGAGTTTCGGGTCGACTAGGAGTGTCTCGGCGCTTATTGTAGAAAGTTGGCGTCTTGAAGGTTTTAGAGTTTTCTATGTCTTCTTTGTAATAGATTTTACCATTATCGATGTCCATATGGAATTCCAAACCTTGAAATAGGTTCGTATTGTGATTTGTGACTTGTGCGTAAAATTTGGCATCATTATGAGTTGTCTAAGTATGGTTCGTCGCGTTCGGAGTTAGTTGAAATGAGTTTGAAGTTTTGAAGTTGATTAATTTGGTGTTTGAAGTGCTATTCTTTGTTTCAAATGTTATTTTACATGTTCTAAGACTTCAAGTAGGTTAATAGTATACTTATGGACTTGTTGGTATATTTGGACAGGGTCCCAGGTGGCGCGGTGAGTTTCGGACCACTCGGACCGAAGTTAAAGTTGGATGATATTCTTGCTTTGCTGGTCTGCTGGTATGCTTCACCATCGAGCGGAGGGCCCCGCGAACGCGATGGAGGATCTGGTTCCTCTTCACGAACGTGGAGCCATCTTCACGAACGCAAAGAAAGATGAGGCCAGGGGAACGCGAACATAAAGGGCTGGGGGTATTGATCATCACAAATGTGACCGGTTTGTCGTGAACGTGTAGAGTATGAAGCTGGGCTGAGCCAGTTTGGCTTTCGCGATCGCGAAGAAGGATCACTTGGGAAAATTACATTTTATTTCGAGACTTAGCTCATTTCTCTCACTTTTCACTTGGGTTTGGATTAATTTGAGAGCTCTTTTGAGGGGGATTTTCATCAAACATCACTAGGTAAGTGATTTCTACCAATTATGAGTTATATACATGGAGTACGGGTAGAGTTTAACATTGAAGTTAGTGAAATTGTGGGAATTTGTAGGAAAACCTAGGGTTTAGTAAAATGGTATTTCACCATGAAATTGATTATGGAATTGAGAATAGATTATATATTTGAGTTCGTAATGTCATGGGTAATATTTATCTTCGAAATTTTTTGAAATCCGGGAATGTGGGCCCATGGTTAACTTTTGTTGCTTTTTCGAGTGGGGTTGGAAAATTACTGTAAGAGCTAAATTATGAACTTTTGAGAATATATTGATTGGTTTGTACGACCTTTATCTAATTTCGGATTACTCGGCATCGATTTGAGGCTACTAGTGAGGTTTAAGAGCCGAGTAGTGAGCTTGGAAGCGAGGTAAGTCTGTTGCCTAGTCTCGTAAGATGGAATTATTGTATTGGTAAAAATGAGCTTCACACGTGTAATACTTATGATGACTAAGTAATCCATGTGGAGCAATGACAACATGACAACTGGACGAGACTTTATGAAGTGGTACGAGATAAAGAAGAACGAAACAACATATCCACGGTGTAATCAGATACGGGAATCTCAACCTAATGAGAAGGCGAAGAGACACGATTATAATGAATCAAGACGGAATAAAGGGGTAGATTCGGGGATCTTCAATTAATGAGCCAAAACGTTACATAATCTTCACGCAACATGTACGATTAATCATTATAACGTTACATTAATGCCATTATTAGACATTAATGCTCAATCACTGAAAAGAGTAGACGTTATATTAAGAAATTCCCAATAAAAGGGAGTAATGTATAACTTGTAAAGACACGTTCGAACCACTATTGAAATATACTTACTTTTTACGCATCTTTCTACTTTCTATTTACGAATTTACTTGCAATTATTAGCATATTCTTTGGTTATCAAAAACCTGTGTTCTTCTTAAAATAGCTTTGGCAGAGAATCTAATTCTTTGGTTAAACAAATTGGTTTTGTTACCGGGAATCTGATAATCTCTATTTTTTTTCAAACAACATTCTATAAATTATGTCGAACGCCAACGACAACAACAAACAAAGGATTGGAACTCCCGTTCCACCACCTTCAGGTTCCCCACGAGGCTCAAGGGAACATTTCCCAGAGAGATCTACGACTCAAAATAATATCACAATGGAAATGAACAAACAGGAGAACAAGATCCTGTAAAACAAATGGTTGGTGAATATGTGACTAAAGCCTTACAAGCTTTCATGAGGGTACTACCAGCTGCATTACCTACACCCCCTCCTAACAACACCGCAACTGTGGAAAATCCACAATCTAGACTAGCAAACTCAGGAAGTAGAGGCACTCCATATGAGTCCCTCGAAGCAAGACCATGTATGTCCAGTAATCCAGAATTACAGTCTTTATTACTAACCTTGCAGACACAGGTGAAGGAACAAAACGATCGAATCGAGCAAAATCCTGGAGTACCACCTGTTATCAAAGGCGTTGACGTTGATAGATATTCTCAACAACCTTGGAAGCCAAATGCAGCACCCTTGCCCATTCTCAAGAAATTGAAAATGCCTGATATTCCCAAGTACGATGGGACAACTGATCCACGATCTGACTAAACAAGAAATTGAATCAGTACTAGTCAAGAAGTTTGGAGAGACACTCACTAAAGGAGCACTAACATGGTATTCTCTTCAACCCGAGAATTCTATTGACTCTTTTGCTAAGCTTGCAGATTCTTTTATAAAAGCACATTCTAGTGCATAAAAAGTCAAAAAAGAATGGAAGACATATTCAAGATAAAACAAGGATACGGGAGTTGCTCCGAGAATTTGTAGACACGTTTCAAAGAGAAAGAATGCTGCTACCAAGGGTACCTGACAATTGGGTAGCAATGGCATTTGCAAGCAACTTAAATGACAGAAGCTCAGAAGCCACGAGAAGACTCTAGCAAAGCTTGAGAGAATTCCCATCCACGACATGGAACGATGTCTATAACAGGTACAACACCAAGCTACGAATAGAAGAAGACACCATTGCTCAGTCAAAAGCTGAAGATCGAGCCAGTTCTAGATGCTCCGAACCAGAAAGGAGAACATGTAAGAACATGTACGATCCATATATGGGACCTTCAGGACGAGAAACTCATTCCAGGTTTGAAAACACACGGTCAGAATATAGACTGTCAAATAAAGATACGAACTCAGCCTCCTCAAGATCTAGAAAACATCGGGAGGAACAGAACAAAGATAATGCAAGAATCGAAGACTACAACTTCAATGTAAGTACTTCTGAATTAATTACCGTACTGATAAACATGGGCGATAAAGTTCGATGGCCCAAAGAAATGAGATCGAATCCAAACAGAAGAAATCCAGACTTCTGGTGTGAATTCCATAACGATCATGGACACAGAACATCAGATTGCAGATTGTTGCAAGGTGAGGTAGAACAATTATTAAAACAGGGCTATCTAACAGAACTGTTTAGTGAAAAAGAAAAACATGCATATATGAAGAACATGCAAGAGCCCCCGAAACCACCATCTCCAAAGAGAACAGTGAATGTAATACACGGAGGAGAGGAGGTTAACATAGTAGTCTGCAAAAGAACAACAAAATTCATAATTACACACGAAAAGCAGATTCGTGAAGACATGGAAGCAGACGATATAACGTTCGACAATGCAGATGGCAACGGATTGCTGCTTCCTCATAACGACGCTCTGGTAATATCTATACTCATATATGACACTAATGTAAAAAGAGTGTTGATTGATCCAGGTAGCTCAGTCAATATCATTTTGTTGAGATTTGTGGAAGAAATGCTAATGGAGGATGGAGTAATCCCAAAAGCACGAGACTTATCTGGGTTTGACAACTCTATAGTCATAACAAAAGGAGAAATTGATCTTAGTACCTATGCAGAAGGAGTAATCAAAAATACGAAATTTCAAGTCATTGACACCGATATGGCTTACAACATAATCATGGGGAGATCATGGATCCATGACATGGAAGCAATACCATCTACTTTACACCAGGTAATAAAAATCCCTTCAAAATGGGGAATTCAACATATTCAAGGTGATCAGCAGACCTCAAGGAATATAACTCCAGTAGTACACTCAAACAAAAAAGAGGTAGCGGAAGAGTCAAAAGACGGGGAAATCTCCCAACTAGGTACGGAATGAGAAATTGGAACCCAAATAGGTATGGAAGAAGGAAGACACGAGAAGGTAAACCAAATCACCATAGAGGCAACATCAACACATACGGACATGGATTGCATACCCGATGTCATTCAAGAGCCAGAAGAAGACGAGCATATTAAAACAACTATTGAGGAGCTCAAAGCTATCCCACTGTTTGAGCAGAATCTTGAGCAAAAAGTTCATATAGGCACGAGGCTAAGCCTCGCAAGAAGAGGTAAGTTAATTGAATATTTAAAAACCAACTCAGATTGTTTCGCTTAGTCCTATTCAGATATGACAGGTATACCTCCGGAAGTGATGACTCATAAACTAAATGAAGATCCATCCTTCGTGCCTATCAAGCAAAAGAAAAGGAAGCAAGGACCATTCAAGAACCAAGTGATCGATGAAGAGGTAAAAAAACTCTTATAAATTGGTTCAATACGCGAGGTATAATATCCTAATTGGTTAGCTAATACTGTAGTGGTACCCAAAAAAAAAGGTAAATGGAGAGTATGCGTAGATTACACAGATTTGAATAAAGAATTCCCCAAAGACTCATTTCCATTAACACACATAGATCAAATGATTGATGCCACTGCAGGTCATGAATTTTTGAGCTTTCTAGATGCATATTCTAGTTATAATCAGATAAAATGGATCCCTTAGACGAGGAAAAAAATTCCTTTATTACGAATAGGGGGACTTATTGTTACAAAGACATGCCTTTTGGCCTGAAAAATATTGGAGCCACGTATCAAAGGCTAGTGACCAAGATGTTCCAGGAACATTTGGGGAAAACAATGGAAGTATACATTGATGACATGCTGGTAAAATCAACTCAAGCGGAAGATCATTTCCATCGTCTTTCAATCACCTTCGAAATCCTGCGTAGGTATAGCATGAAACTAAATCCAGAAAAATGCGCCTTTGGAATTGAATCAGGTAAGTTTTTGGGTTTCCTTGTATCAAATAGGGGTATAGATGTAAACCCCGCTCAGATTAAAGCTATTGATGAAATACCTGATATACTTACGAGAAAAAAAGAAGTTCAAAAACTAACAGGACGAATTGCAGTCTTAGGAAGATTTATCTCTAGGTCTTTGGAGAAGAGTTTTAAATTCTTTTCAGTTCGAATAAAGCAGAATCAGTTCGAATGGACTGAAGAATGCCAAACATGCTCTCAAATATCAGAAGGCCTATCTATCAAAACCCCTGTTGTTGTCTAAACTAAAAGAGGGGGAGAGGTTGTATGTCTATCTTGCCGTAGCAGAAATTGCCGTAAGTGCAGTATTGGTAAGAGAAGACAGAGGTAAACAATCTCCGATTTATTATGTAAGCAAGTCTTTATTAGGTACTAAAACTAGATATCCTCATCTAGAAAAATTAGCTTAGCTCTAATCATGGCAGCTAGAAAGTTGAGACCATACTTTCAGTGTCACCCAACCACTGTTGTGACTTCGTATCCACAAGAAATATTTTGCATAAACAAGAGTTATCAGGGAGATTAGCTAAATGGGAAATAGAATTAAGCGAACATGACATAATATATCAACCTAGGATATAAATAAAGTCTCAGATTTTAGCTGATTTCATCGCTGATTTTAGTACTAGCATAATACCTGAAGTGGAAAAAGAGTTACCAATCTTCAATGGGGCCAATCCAGGAATTTGGACCCTATTTACTGACGGCTCTTGTAACATAAAAGGAGCCGGCTTGAGAATTTTTTTAATATCACCTGCGGGTGAAAAGATACGACAAGCCATTAAATGTTATCCCATAACTAACAATGAAGTAGAGTACGAAGCTGTCATTGCACGGCTTGAAATGGCACGAGAACTCTCAATTGAGCAAATCTTGATCAAAAGTGACTCTCAACTAGTGGTAAACCAGATGCAGGGGACATATACCGCAAGAGAGGCTCGGATGCAACAATATCTGGAAAAGGCACGAGACCTATCAAGGAAATTCCGGTCATGGAAAGTTACGCAAATACCTAGAGAGGAAAATGCAGAAGCGGATGCATTAGCTGACCTCGCAGCAGTTGCCGATGTAACAAATAAAGACAATGCGATTGTCATACACCTATTTCATTCAACAATCGACCAGGACAAAAATAAGGTAACATTTAACAATTTAACCTGAGATTGGAGAAACGAAATTGTAAACCTTTTGCAGAACGACACCGTGCCTGAAGATAGAAAAGCAGCTCAAGCACTTCGCCGGAAAGCTATGCGGTACTACCTTGTTCGTGAAAATTTATACCATAAACGTTTTGGAGGTCCCCTAGCAAAGTTCCTTGGACCCAATCGAACGGAGTACGTGATGAAGGAAGTACACGAAGGACACTGCGGAAACCATGCAGGAGCATGATCCTTAGTCAAAACCCTAATAAGAGCAGGGTACTATTGGCCTAAAATGGAGGAAGATTCTGAGAGCTTCGTAGCTAAATGTGACAAATGTCAGCGATATGCCAACGATATGCACCAGCTATTTAACTAAAGAATTAGACCCTTTGACTAAAGCTTTTTTTTAAGAAGAATACGGGTTACTGATAATCAAGGTAAATGGAGAAAAATGAATAATAGACAATATTGCAGAAAAGTAGAAGATCAAAGTTGATTGTATTCGAGAACCAGATGCCTTTACAAGCTGTATTCCCCTCCCTTATATAGGATATTCTTTATGACTACTTCTATGGTTCCTCATTAATGACTAATTATGACATTAATGAGGCGTTACAAAGGATAATGGTAATTGGGTTCGGTTACATAACTTTCGAGTAATCAATTGTGGGTCCTTGAATATACCCGTAGCTTTGTCTAGATTCATTCTGACCATGCCTCTCTCCCGTTTTGATCAAGCTGAGTTTCCCGTGGCTGATAAGTTCGTGGGTTTACTGAGTTGTGCCTCTTTGTACTGTACCTCTTCAAAGAATCACATCCAGCTGTCGCGTTTTCCTGAGTCCACGTGACTAGCTGAGTTGTCAAAAGTTGGCTTACGTGTGAAACTCTTTTTTACCAATACTGATAGCTCCCCCACTTACCATATATTTAACGATTAATATTTGGTAAGTGGATATTCATTTATGGCGGGAATATTTTGCCGCCGCTTTTCCTTGAATCATTGTATCCTTCTCTGCACCATAAGCGTCGTTTGTCACTTCCATTTAATGCTCATACCACGTGTACTTTCCGGATTGGTTCTGCATTTACTCGGAACCTTTTAGGGATTTTTGCGGCTGTGCCAGTCCCGAAGTGACATCTTCAATTATGACTTTTCATCATTATTTTCCTTTTTCTTCATGTTTGACAGTTGTCTTCAAGTATAAATACATGTTTTCTTTTATTTACTTCCACAAAATACTTTTCTAACTTTGTCTTTTGTAAAGGACTTTCTTCTTTGCCTTTGTAAACATGTCTTCTTCAAACCAACCTCAAAGAATAATAGATATTGAAAGTTTAGCACCATCTTCTGCTCCGACTAGGAGTCGGAGGGGTGGTAGATTTAGAAGTCTAGGATCTACTCCTTCGACGGGCTCCTCTTCTTCTCAGATAGTTCCCCCTTTTTCCACTAGATCTCCAGTTTCTCCGAGATTTAGGGTTTCTCGGTCTTTGTCTAGAGGTAGAGTCGAACGCCTTCGTAAACCTGTTCCTGCTGAGTTTGTTTTTGCTAGGGATAGTCAAGTTCTTGTAGATCAATCTTCTTCTCTTGATAGTGTCGAAAGATATCCAACCCTTATAACTGAGGGTCAGATTTCCCTTGTTCGTAGGGAGTGCTTTTGGAAGTCTGACTTTCCTGTCTATATTCTGAATAGTAATCAAAGAATAACGTCTTACAAGATGGGATATTATTTTGTTTATATGTATCCTTTCACTTTAGGGTTTAGACCTCCCATTGACCCAGTTATAATTGAGCTTTGCTGTTTTTTCAATATCTTCTTAGGACAAGTTGGCCCGCTTGTGTGGCGAGTTGTCGCATGTCTTAGGAGTTTGGCTTCTTTAGCCTCGGTTCCTTTTACCTTCAACCATCTTATTCACCTCTACTCTCCTACCTTATTTCATGAAGGGGTTTTTATTCTAACTGCTGGAAGCAAAAGAGTGCTGGTAACCTCTGGAGACGATAAGGATAGGGGCTGGTACCTTCTGTATGTTGTTGTACCCACTGTTGGTTTAGTGGGTGAAGAAAATCTTCCATTCCCTGAGAAGTTGAATCGCGCACGCGAGTATGCTTTAGCGCACATTTACTTTTCTTGTTTTAACTTGAGATGTTTTATTAACACCATATCTATTTTTTCTTCTCTCAACAATCATGAATACTGTTGAGAATGTCTCCGGTATTCGTGATTGGGTAGAAAAATTGTTATCTATTGCTCCTTCAGAAGGGAGATATTGGAAGTACCTCGTTGGGAGGTACGGTTGGCAAGTAAAGACCCACGGTAAGTGAAGCTCTTGTTCTTGCTTCTTTCCTTACTCGAGTCTCTCTTTTTTTTTTGTCGTTTAACTTTTTTCCCTTTTTGATAGGGTTCTCTACTCGTGGGGTGTCTGCTTCATCTATCCCGAAGATGTCCTTGGCTCAAGCCCAGGAAATTATTGTTGGTTCATCTTCCTCGAAGAGGACGATCAGTGAGTCTCGTTTCGTAGAAAAAGAAGAAGATGGTGCTTTAGTGCACAGGCCACAGAGAAGGCAAATGGTTTTAGATGATGATCTTACAGCCTTAAACTTTCCTTCCGTGTCTGTGATTGAGCCCCATGTACTTGATGATGTTTCACATTCCCCTACTCATGAGGCTGTTGATCTTGCTCCTGACGACGTCCCTCTAGCTGCTGTCTTTCCTGCTTCTTTGAGAGAAGCTGTTTCGTCTGTTCTTTTGGCTATTTTAACTTCTGCTGTGCCTGCTGTTTTGTCCATGGCTTCTCCAGATTTTCAACTCTCTGTGCCTGCTGCTTTGCCCGTGGCTTGTCCAGCTCATCAACCTTCCGTGACTGTTGTTCCATCTCTGCCTGCTTCCATGCCTTCTGTTAGGGAAGTAGGGTCTTCCATCAGAGAGATGCGGCAGGTGGTAATATAGGTTCCAGCTGAGGGAAACCTTTTCAAGAAGACGGGTGAGCCCGAAGTGTGAATCAAGCCTTTGATAGGTCCCTCTGAGAAAGCAAAGCTAGCTAGGCGCGGTGCTCTTACATGGGCCAATGAGGTCGTGCATACTTCTTTGAAGGTATGATGCAAGTTATCTTCTTTCACTCACATATATGAAATTTACCATATCTGACTGGTTTATTTCTTGTAGATTAACCTGATAGGCCTAGATCTTATGAAGATGATTTCAAACACGGACCAAGAGACAAGAGAGTTGCAGGCCGATGTGATTAATTGGAGAGCACAATATGATAGCTTAAGGATTGACATGGATGCTTTAGAAGAGGAAAAGAGTACCTTGAAGCGGCAGATGAGACTCACGGCAGCAGAACTAGCAGGGAGAGGGCTTCTTGCAGTCAAGATGATAAAGATAAAAGTGTTCTGGAGTCTTCATTCACGGAGCAGCTGTCCCGTGCCTCAGAGGAGATTAGAGACTGAAGAACTTGTTGGACAGAAGGAGGAATACTCAAGCGAGCTCTGGCAATCACTCACTCGTACTCAAGAAGATCTTCGTAAGGCTTTAAACAAAGCTCAAACTTTAGAGGAGTCGATTGTTCCATTAAGGGCTGCCCATGAAACTGCGGAGGCGGAGAAGGACGGGGTGAGAGCTGAGCTTCAAGTGTGGGCAAATGATTATGAAGATTTGGAAGAGGTGACTGATATCGATGTGAGCTGGGCGTATATGAATTCTCGCCTTGACACATTGTTGGAAATGAGTCAAGAGGGTTTTGACCTTAGTGTTGAAATAGCCAAAACTAAGGAAGACATGGAGAAGGCTCAATAGGGTCATAACCTCTCTTCACCTGATGGTGAGATTCTAGCCGCTCATGCCTCTTCATCCCCAGTTGCTCCCCCTCCTTCTGCCACGGAAGTCAACCCCTCTATTGAAAAGATTTAGTTGGTTTATCCCTTTTTTTCTTTTTCTTTGTATCAATTGGTGGTTACCCCCAGTCCCATCAGGGGTAAATTTGGATTTCCTTTAAGTTTCCAAATTACAACTTAGGGGCACCATAATGTATATATAAAAATTTTATATGGCTAAGTATAAGTTAATACTTAGTTTTAGCAGTTTTGATATATAAATGTTAGTTCGACTTTTGTTGAGTTTTTGTTTTACTCTTTAAGTATTTTGCATGCTTCATTTTTTGAGGTTTTAATTTTACCTTCGAGGTTTGCATGTGGAATGCTTTAGACTACTCGTACCTTTTTTATAATAGGCACAGTGTCATATTAAATGTGCGCCTTTTTGTAATAGGTATTATTTATGGANGCTTTAGACTACTCGTACCTTTTTTGTAATAGGCACGGTGTCATATTAAATGTGTGCCTTTTTGTAATAGGCATAGTTTATGGAAGAGGGCCCTTTATAATTGACATGAAGAAGACGTCTCAACTTCATGATAATGCAATAGAGTGATAGGAATTTTACACATGTTTAAGAATGTTTCCACGGAAAGTTTTTTTTTTGAACTTCCATGACATTTTAAATGTGTTTGATTACTGTCTAAAACCCATGTTTGCAACTGTTTTTGTTTAATAGATTTGATATACTCTTGTATTTCGTAACTATTTTTCATAGGTAACAGTTTTTCGATATTAATACAAGGAAACAACTATTTTTTACTAGTAACAGTTTTTACAAAGATTGAGGTTTTTACCCGCAACTGTTTTGGAAATAGTTTTCTAATAAGTACGAGGGAAATGTTTTCTTATTCGTAACTGTTTTTATTTGAGAACAATTTTTTGAATGAGTACATTGATGATGATCTTTTATCCCTAACTGTTTTTGTTACAACAGCTTTGAATAAAGATGTACATTTCTTTCTCGTGACTAATATTTTACAATTCAACCTGAATATGTTTGAAGGTTTTTGCCTTTTGCATTAGGCTTTGTATTTGGATGGATCTTTTGATTTTCTTTCGATTTTGCTCGTGTCACTTATCTCTTTGGGTAGATGGGTCTTCAGGCTCGAGCTTTTGACTTTTTGATAGTCTTCTTTGCTTCGTCTTAGCCTTCCATACTGTATAGTCCCCCAAGTGTTTGAGCTTTGAAGAATGAAATCTCGAGCACTTGATTATTCCTTCTTTGTGGTCCTTTTCGTGAAAAAAAAACATTCCGGACTCAAAGGTATATAGTGTTTTTTAGATGATGACTGCTTAACCCTTTTAAAACGTCCATCAGAAAGTGTAACCCTAGACCGGGAATTGTGTTATTTCCTCACATCTTTGCAGGTCTAATATCATGGTGATGGGTTAGCTTTGTGCCTATCATCTAAAAAAGTTAGTAAAATTTTTAAATGCTCAAAATAAAATCGAAAGTGTGATACCTGACGGTGGGTATTCTTTTCTTTTAGAAGTAATACTTCTTTAGATGGTTGGCATTCCAACTTGTTGGTAGAACTCTGACATCCATAGCTTCCAACTCATAGGCACCTTTCCCAGCTATGCCTCGGATTTTTTAAGGTCCTTCCCAGTTCGGATTTAGCTTTCCTGCACCTGCTTCTTTTGTTGATTGAAAGACTTTTTTGAGGACGAATTCGCCAATTTTAAAGTACCCGAGATGATCTTTATGGTTGTAATAACGCTCTATGATTCTTCTTTGAGCCGCCATCCGTATCAATGCTGCTTCTCTCCGTGGTTCAAGCAGGCCCAGGTTGGTCCTTAATTCGTCATCATTTTCACCTTCCATGGATGTTGAGAACCTTATGCTTGGTTCGCCAATCTCCACGGGTATTAAGGCTTCTGAGCCATAAACAAGTGCGAACGGAGTTTCACCCGTGGCTATCTTCCAAGTTGTTATGTATGCCCATAGTACCACTGGTAACTCTTCAGTCCAATTTCATTTGGCTTTATCCAACCGCTTCTTTGGATTGTTGATGATGACCTTATTCTTTGACTCAGCTTGACCATTAGACACGGGGTGGTACGACGTTGAAGTGATCCGCTTGATTTGCCAACTTTTGAAGAATTCTGTGATTTACGAGCCTATGAATTATGGGCCATTATCACACACGATTTCCTTTGGTATTCCAAATCGGCATATTATGTTTCGCCATAAGAAGCTTTTGACTTTCTCGCACTTGTTTGAAGCTTCTGCCTCTACCCATTTTGTAAAATAGTCGGTTAGTACGATAAAAACCGTACCTGTCCTTTAGCTGTGGGAAGAGGTCCCACTATGTCCATGCCCCATTTCATGAAAGGCCATTGGGATATTATTGGGTGTAATAATTCCGCTGGTCTATACATGTTATTGGCAAACCTTTGGCATCTGTCACATTTGGATACGAAATTCTCGGCTTCTTCTTCCATCTTAGGCCAATAGTATCCGGCTCTGATTAGTGTTTTCACTAAGGATCTCGCCCCTGAGTGATTTCCATATTGTCCTTCGTGGACTTCTTTCATCACAAATTCCGTTTGGTTATGTCCGAGGACTTTAGCTAGGGCTCTTATGAACATCTTGCGATAAAGTGAGTTGCGAATAAGGCAGTACCGTGCAGCTTTACAGCGAAGCGCTTGAGCTGCTTTCTTGTTTTGAGGTACGGTGCCCTTCTGCAAAAAATTAAGAATTTCGTTTCTCCAGTCCCAAGTTAGGTTGTTGAAAGTTACCTCATTCCTGTCCTGGTCTATTATTGAATGAAATAGTTGAACGACAATCGTATTGTCTTTGTTCGTTACTTCCATTATTGCTGCGAGGTTAGCTAATGCATCTGCTTCTGCATTTTTCTCTCTAGGTATTTGCATTACCTTCCATGTATTGAATTGTCTCACGAGCTCTCATGCTTTTTCAAGATACTGTTCCATTCTAGTCTCTCGAGCGATGTAAGTCCCATGTATCTGATTTACTACCAGTTGGGAGTCGCTGTTGATCAAAATTTGCTCGATTGAGAGGTCCCATGTGAGTTCAAACACTGCAATAACATCTTCGTACTCTGCTTCATTGTTAGTGATATGATAACACTTTATAGCTTGCCGTGTCTTTTCACCCGTGGGTGATTTCAAGACTATTCCTAAGTCGGCACCTTTTATATTTGAAGATGCACAAGGTCCATAGACTTGGATTAACACCGTTAAAGAGTTGTAACTCTTTTTCTAGTTCAGATACAATGCTATTACTAAAGTCAGCAACAAAATCAGCTAGTATTTGAGACTTAATTGCAGTCCTAGGCTGATAGATTATTTCATGCTCACTTAATTCTATGGCCCACTTGGCTAATCTTCCTGACAATTCCTGTTTATGCAGAATATTTCTTAAAGGATATGAGGTCACAACGGTGATTGGGTGGCATTGAAAATAGGGTCGTAATTTTCTAGATGCCATTATTAAAGCTAAGGATAACTTTTCCAGATGTGGATATCTAGTCTCAGCATCTAGCAAAGTTTTACTTACATAATAGACAGGTGATTGTTTACCTTTCTCTTCTCTTATCAATACTGCACTTACAACAATTTCCGAGACAACCAGGTAGATGTACAATCTTTCCCATTCTTTTGTCTTTGAAGGTAGTGGTGGTTTCGATAGATAAATCTTCAGGTTCTTGAGGGCTTGTTGACATTCTTCAGTCCATTCAAACAGATTATGCTGTTTGAGAACTAAGAAGAATTTAAAAAAAAATCGAAATATTTAGAAATAAACCTACCCCAAGCTGCTATTCTCCCTGTCAGTCTTTAAACTTTCTTTTTATTTGTTAAAATATCAGGTATTTCCTCTACAACCTTAATTTGAGCGGGATTTACCTCTATTCCTCTGTTTGACACAAGGAAACCCAAAACTTTACCTGATTGCACTCCAAAAGCGCATTTCTCTGGATTTATCTTCATATTATACCTGCGTAGAATATCAAAAGTAGTAGAAAGGTGCTGGAAATGATCTTCCGCCTGTATTGACTTTACCAGCATGTCATCAATGTAAACTTCCATCTTTTTCCCCAGATGTTCTTGATCACTAGCCTTTGATAGGTGGCTCTAGCGTTTTTAGGCCAAAATGCATGACTTTATAACAATAAGTCCCCCTGTTCGTAACAAAGGAGGGTTTTTCCTCGTCTAAAGGATCCATTTTAATCTGATTATAACAAGAATATGCATCTAGAAAGCTTAATATTTCATGACCTGCGATTGCATTAATCATTTGATCTATATGACGCAATGAGAATGAATCTTTGGGGCATTCTTTGTTTAAATCAGTATAATCTATGCATACTCTCCACTTGCCATTCTTTTAGGTACTACCGCGGTGTTTGCTAGCTAGTTAGGGTATGTTACCCCTCGTATCAAACCAATCTTCAAGAGTTTTTGTACCTCTTCGTCGATCACTTAGTTCTTGAATGGTCCTTGCTTTCTTTTCTTCTGCTTAACAGGTATGAATGATAGATCTTCATTTAGTTTATGAGTCATCACTTCTGACGGGATGCCTGTCATATCTGAGTGGGACCATGCAAAGCAGTCTGCGTTAGCCTTTAAATAATAAATTAACTTACCTCTTTGAGCGGGGCCTAGCCTCGTGCCTATATACACTTTCTGGTCAGGCTTTTGTTAATATAATGGAATAGCTACGAGCTCATCTGTAGTTGTTTTGCTGTGCTCATCTTCCTTCGGTTCACGAATGATGTCCGGTCTGGAATCTGTTTCTGTGTGGTATAGTATACCTTCCGTGGTAACTTGATTTTCCTTCTCGTAAGTATTTTCTTTCGTACCTGTTTCAGCAATAATACCTTCCCTACCTATTTGGGTAGTAATTTTTTCCATGCTTGTTTGGGCTGCGTTACCTGCTTGGGAAATTCCCTTATCTCGTAATTCTTCCACCTCTATTTTCTTGTTTTAGTGTACCACATAGTTTATATTTCTTGCGGTCTGCTGATCTCCTTTGATTTGTTGAATCCCCCATTCAGAAGGAAATTTAATTACCTGATGCAACATGAAGGGTATCGCTTTCATGTCGTGGATCCATGGCCTTCCAATGATCACGTTATAAGCCATGTCAGTATCGATGACTTGGAACCTGGTACTTTTGATCACCCCCTCAGCATAAGTGCGAAGCTCAATTTCTCCTTTTGTTATAACCGTAGAGTTATCAAACCCTGATATGGCAAGTGCTTTTGGGATTACTTGATTCCCCAGTAGCATTTCTTCCACGACTCTTAGCAAAATGCACTCTTTTTACGTTAGTGCCATGAATAAGTAAAGATATTACCAGAGCATCGTTGTGCGGAAGCATTAATCCGCTGATATTTGCATCATCGAAGGTGATATCGTCTTCTCCACAAGACCGTTTCCCATGTGTAATTGTGAGCTTTGTGGTTGTTTTGCAAATCACTTCTTCACCCCCGTGTATTATGTTAATGGTTCATTTTGGAGAAGGAGGCTTTGGGGGCTCCTTCCTGATCCTCATATATGCCTGTTTACCTTTATCACTAAACAATTCTATTACATAGCCCTGTTTTAACAAATTTTCTACTTCTCCTTGTAAAAATCTGCAATCCGCAGTTTTGTGCCCATGATCGTTGTGAAATTCACACCAGTGATCTGGGTTTCATCTATTTGGATTTGNGATCTAGACGAGGATGAGACTACATCTCTTCCTTGTGGTCTATAGTCTGACCTAGTGTTTTTGAACCTGGGGCGGATATCGCGTTCCGAGGGTCCTAAGTAAGGATCATACCTGTTTTTACCTGATCTTCTATCTGATTCAGGACGTCTGGATCTGGAATGATCTTCATCTCTCGAACGAGCAATGATATCTTCTTCTATTCTGAGTTTAGTATTGTACCTATTATATACATCATACCATGTTGTAGCGGGGAATTCTCTTAGACTCTCTTTAAGTCGCCTCGTGGCTTCTGAGCTTTTATCGTTCAGGTTGCTTGCAAATGCCATGGCTTCCCAATTATCAGGCACCCTGGGTAACTGCATTCTTTCTAGTTAAAACCTGTCTACAAACTCACAGAGTAGTTCGTTGTCTCCTTGTTTTATTTTGAATATGTCTTCCATTCTCTTCTCAACTTTTTGTGCACCAGAGTGTGCTTTGATAAACAAATCTGCAAGCTCAGCAAAAGAGTCAATAGAATTTTCAGGGAGAAGAGAATACCAGGTTAGGGCCCCTTTGGTAAGTGTTTCCCCAATTTTTTTGACAAGGACTGATTTAATCTCTTGTTTCGTCCAGTCGTTGCCTTTTACCCCAGTAGTGAAAGAAGTCACAGGGTCGCGTGGGTTAGTTGTTCCATCATAGTTGGGAACGTCAGGCATTTTAAACTTCTTGGGTATAGGCAAGGGTGCCGCACTTGGCTTCCAAGGTTGTTGAGAATATCTATCAACATCGATGCCTTTGATGATAGGTGGTACTCCAGGAATTTGTTTGATGCAATCGTTCTTCTCCTTCATCTGTTTCTGCATGGTTAGCAGTAAATTTTGTAATTCTGAGTTATTAGATATACCTGGTCTCGTTTCGAGAGATTCATTAGGAGTATCTCCTCTTCCTGAGTTTGCCAACCCAGATTGAGGATTTTCCATGGTGATGGTGTTATTGGGGGTGGCGTTGGCGGTGTAGGTAGCACTGCCGGTAACCCTCTCAAAAATTCTTGCAAAGCTTGGCTCACATACTCTGCAATCATTTGCTTTACACGATCTTGTTCCACAGTTTGATCATTATCACCATTGTTGTTATTTGATCTTTCTGGGGATTGTTCCTCGAACCACGTGGGGTTCCTGAAGGCGATGGAACTGGGGTTCCACTCCTTTGCTGGTTGTTGTTGTTGGGGTTTGACATAATTCAGAGGATATCACTTGAAAAGTAAACAAAGATTATCTGATTCCCGGTAACGAAACAAATTTGTTTAACCAAATAATTAGACCCTTTGACTAAAGCTTATTTTTAAGATGAATACAGGTCACTGATAATCAAGATAAATGGAGAAAAATGAATAATAGACAATATTGCAGAAAAATAGAAGATCGAAGTTGATTGTATTCGAGAACCAGATGCCTTTACAAGTTGTATTCCCCTCCCTTATATAGGAGATTCTTATAACGTACGACTCTTGCTATGGTTCCTCATTAATGACTAGTTATGACATTAATGAGGCGTTACAAAGGATAATGGTAATTGGGTTCGGTTACATAACATTCGAGTAATCAATTGTGGGTCCTTGAATCTGCCAGTAGCTTTGTCTAGATTCATTCTGACCGTGACTCTCTCCCGTTTTGATCAAGTTGAGTTTCCCGTGGATGATAAGTTCGTGGGTTTGCTGAACCGTGCTTCTTTTTACCGTACCTCTTCAAAGAATCACATCCAGCTGTCGAATTTTTCTGTGTCCACGTGTCTGGATGAGTTGTCAAAAGTTGGCTTACGTGTGAAACTCTTTTTTACCAATACACCAGCCAGCAGAATTACTCCACCCAGTGGTGTCACCATAGCCATTCATGAAATGGGGCATGGATATATTTGGACCCCTTCCTCCAGCTAAAGGAAATGTACGGTTCTTACTCGTATTAACTGATTATTTCACAAAATGGGTGGAGGCAGACGCTTTTAAACAGGTGAGAGAGAAAGAAGTGAAAATCTTCATATGGCGACACATAATATGTCGCTTTGAAATACCAAAGGAGATCGTATGTGACGATGACCCACAATTCATAGGCTCACAAATCACAGAATTCTTCGAAAGCTGGCACATCAAGCGAATCACTTCATCACCATATCACCCCATGGCTAATGGGCAAGCCGAGTAAACAAACAAAGTCATTGTCAACAACTTAAAGAAACGGTTGGAAAAAGCCAAGGGAAACTGGCCTGACGAGCTACCGGAAGTATTACGGGCTTACAGAACTACTGCAAAAGTAGCCACATGAGAAACTCCATTTGTGCTTGTCTACGGTTTAGAAGCATTTATACTAGTGGAAATCGGCAAACCAAGCACGAGATTCACAACGGCAATGGAAGAAACCAACAACGACGAGTTAAGGACAAATATGAATTTTCTTGAGCAAAGAAGAGAAGCTGCATTAATACGTATGGCAGCCCAAAAACAAATTATAGAGCGATATTACAACAGAAAAACTCACCTCAGATATTTCAAAATTGGGGACTTCATTCTTAAAAAAGTCTTCCAATCAACAAAGGAAGCTGGTGCAGGAAAGCTAAATCCAAACTCAGAAAGGGTGCTACAAAGTCCGTGGCATTTCTGGAAAAGGCGCTTACGAGCTGGAGACCATGGACGGCAGAATCTTACCAACCAGTTTGAATGTTGTTCATTTGAAGAAGTATTACTTCTGAAGTAAAGGTAATATCCTCGGTCAGGTACCATTACGTTCGATTTCACTTTTGTAAAGTTAAAGTTATACTAACCATTTTAGATGATAGGAAAAAAGCTAACCCATCACCAGATGATGATATTAGACCTTCATAGACACGAGGAAGTAACTGAATTCCCGGTCTAGGGTTACAAGTTTCTGATGGACGTTTTTAAAGGGTTAAGAAGTCATCATCTAAACTATACACCTTCGAGTCCGGTATGTTTTTCCTTTTCCGGAAAAGGACCACAAGAAAGGAATAGTCAAGTGATCGAGATTTCATTCTTCAAAGCTCAAACACTTGGGGGACTATACGGTATGGAAGGAAAAGAAGAAGCAAAGAAAGACTATCAAAAAGTCAAAGCTCAAGCCTGAAGATCCATCTTCCCAACAAGTCAAATACTATGAGCGAAATCAAAGAGCCAAAGACAAAAAACACAAAGTATGATTCAAAAACCTTTAGGTTAAGGGCAGAATATTAGATACGAATAAAAATGCACATCCTTGTACTTAGTTAAAACTGTTGTAAATGAAAACAATTACGGATGAAGCATCATCCTTGTACATATTCAAAAACTGTTGTAAATAAAAACAGTTACGGATGAGAAAAGCATTATCCTTGTATTTATTCAAAAGCTGTTGTAAACAAAAATAGTTACGGATAAAAATTCATACCCGTATATTTATTCAAAAAACTATTATAAATAAAAACAGTTATACCCTTGTATTAATTCGAAAAAGCTGTTACAAAAGAAAAATAGTTACAAGTACAAGTTTATACCAAATCTGTTGTAAAAAAATAGTTGCAAAGGAGTTATGGATGATACACAAACACATGTAAAATGTTGCAAAAGTTCAAAATAATACAAAGATTTTCTTAAAAACATTGTCAAAGAAAAACATGTGAAATTCCTATCTCTCTTTTGTACATTTACACTATTATAAAGTTGAGACGTCTTCTTCATTAAGTGTCGATCAAAGGGCCCTCTTTTATAAATCGTGCCTATTACGAAAAGGTACAAAAAATCTAATCTTTTTTTAAAATGCAAAGTCAAAAACTCAGAGGTAAACCAAAAACCTCAAAAAGAAAGCATGCAAAGATTTAAGAGTGAAAACAAAAACTCAAATGAATCGAAAGTCATGCCGATATTATTATTAATATATAGTGGCAAAAAAACTAAGTATTAACTTAGTCTAAGACTAATTTGTTTTTACAAAAGATTCCCCTAAGTTGTCAGTTGGGGACTTACAAAGGACCGAGCTTTACCCCTAATGGGACCGGGGGTAACCACCAATTGTTGCAAATAAGAAAAAAGAAGAACCAAGTTCCTTAAACTTTTTCACTAGATGGGGGGTTGTCTTCACTGGCAGGAGGAGCGGCTTGAGATGGCGAGACACGAGCAACAAGGACCTCAGCCTCAGGTGAAGAGACATTCTGACTTTGCCTAGACTTCTCAATCGTCTCTCTGGTTTTAGCAATTTCGGCTTCCAAGTCAAAACCTTGTTGGCCCATTTCAGTGAATGTGTCAAGACGGGCATTCAAATAAGTCCAGCTAACATCGACGGCTACTTTGTCTTCAAGAGCCAACTAAACCTCTCCAGTCTACGCTGCTCATTATCTGGCATAGCTAGGACCAGGGAGTCCTGAACTGGAGCAACCGGCTGGGCTGGAACCGCCCCCGGTGTCTGCTGGCCCTGAGTAGCCTGCTCAGGTGTCCGGGAAACTGGAGTATGACTGCTTCCCCCGGCCTGATAATTAGCGGCAACTGCCTGAGCAAGGGTGGTACACACCGTCAAGATCTGGGCCAAGGTCTCCTGAAGACCTGGAATAACAATAGGCACTGTCGGTGCGTGATCCTATCCCGCTGGAGTATCTGTGGCCGGAACCTGATCTTGAACAGTAGGGGGATCAACTGATACTGCCCTAGCTGCCGCACGGGCTAGCCCCTACCTCTACCATGGCCTCGACCCCTCGCTGGTCTAGCTGGTGGAAGATCGCCCTGATCGGTGGCGCAAGTCCTCACTATCTGTGAGAGAATGAAACAACAGAAGTTTAGATTTCCAGAACCAATCAAATGGAACGACAGAATTCAAGAAAATGAGATTGTTCCTAAGGGTTTTGTAGCCTCTCGAAGATAAGTACAGATTTCTTCGTACCGATCCGCAAGACTCTAATAAACTTGCTCATGACCGTTGAGTCCTATGTAACCTAGGCTCTGATACCAACTTGTCACGACCCCAAATCCTAAGCCGGTCGTGATGGGACCTATTGTGGAACTAGGCTAGCCAACCATTTCAGATTATTAACATATCCTATAATTTCCCCAAAATTTAGCAGATTTTAAAAATATCAGAAAGAGATAAAACAAATACACACTTCCCCAAAACCTGGAGTCAATTGTCATGAGAATCTAAGACTGAAAATACAATGTACAACAATGTCTTGCTACAACCAAAGTCTGAGGTACAAAGGACCAAAGGAAACTATAAACTGAGGGAAGGAAATGAGGTAAGCTGGGGACGCTGAGCAGCTACCTCAATCTTCGGACAACTCCAAGCTCGTCCGTAAATCAACTACCGAGATGGTCCGGTACCTGGATATGCACACAGAGGTGCAGGAAGTAACGTGAGTACGCCAACTCAGTAAGTAATCAATGTAACTAAAAACTTGAGTGTAGTGACGAGCATTTAAATCATGTAAATCCGTATCACGAATAACAATGGAAATGAATAAATCAAGTTAGAAATATCCAATTCCGAATATTTCATAAAAACTCCGGTTTCCATTTAAAAATCTCGTAGGAAAACTTTTATCCAACCTTTATTATCAGAGGCTCAGTGTAAAGAAGAGCGAAAAACAACATTTTCATAAAAATATAAGCCCCCAGGCACAATATAATTGACAATAAAGACTCTCGGGAAAGCCTCTCAGTCACTCGTGACAACAATATCAGTATCTCATGCTCTCACATAACACTCCTACTCAGTAAGTACCATGAACACACACAAATGTTGCGGCGAGCAGCCCGCTCGACTACATTTATATATATATAATTATACTGCTGCGGCGTGCAGCCCGATTCATATATATATAACCTATATTGCTGCGGCACGCAGCCCGGTCCATATAATAGTCGACTCGCTCACTGGGGGTGTACAGACTCCTGGAGGGGCTCCTTCAGCCCAAGCTCTATATCTGCTGCGGTGTGCAGCCTGATCCAATATGTATATAATCTATATTGCTGCGGCGTGCAGTCTGACCCATATATAATATATAAGATATATATTGATTCGGCGTACAACCCGATCCATAGCTATCGTCACATACTCGGCGCTCGGCCTAACAAATATATACTTCTGCGGCGTGCAGCCCGATCCATAGCTATCCTCACATAACCGCCGTTAGGCCTGACTCAGTCACCCTCACAAGCCACTTGGGCAATTTATCTCAACTCACGGGACTCATTTCCAAATAATTTTTAGAGTTTTCAAAGCAGTGTGATAACAATGGAAATTACAGCAAGTAGGAAACATGACTGAGTTTACAATTTACTAACAGGATAGTGGTAGAATAGTGTAAAAGTACTGCCCTGAGGGTCTCAGGTTGGCACAAGGCCCAATCATGGAAAATACCCATAAGGGCCTAAACAGTTCGGCGCAAGGCCCCAATCATGGCTCACAACCCAGATACAAGTATAAATTTCTAAAGTACAGGATATCATAAGGTTTCAAATCGAATACGCGGATTAATAGTCGCTACGGGGCGAACCAAACAATCCCTATCGGTGCACGCCCCCACGCTCGTCACCTAGTGCGTGCGTCACCTTATTTATCAGCACAATATCAAATAACGGGGTGTCATACCCTCAGGTTTAGAGTTACAATCGTTACTTACCTCAGAACAGCCCAAAAACTACTCCGCGATGTGCTTACCCCTCGAAGTGGCTCCCAAATGCTCCGAATCTAACCAAAACTAGATTAGCATCAATATACGCTAACGGAACAAAACCCAATCGAAAGATACAAATTTTAACACAATTCTCGAAATTTGGCCAAACCTGAGCCCCGAGCCCACGTCTCGGAATTTGATAAAATTAACATCACTAGAATCCTCGTCCTCCCACGATTCTATGCATACCAAGAACACTATAATCCGACCTCAATTGCCCACTCAAAACACCAAAAGAATTTTCAAAACTTTCTTCCCATTTTTCCTAATTTTCCTACTTCAATTCCTCAAATTGCATTGTGGAAATCAAGACAAATTCATGAAATTGAACCAAAAATGATTGAAGAACACTTACCACAAGAACCCCACTGAAAAGCTCGTCCAACATCTCCTTCCCCCGAGCGCTCTAATGAAAATATTGAGTTATGGCCAAGAATCCCCGAATTTAGAACTTAAAAACTGTTCAGCCCAGCTCTCTTTCTTCACTGCGATCATGGAAACTCCCGCGCCATCGCGAATTTTTTTTTTGTTGCCCTATCAAATTACACTACGCGATCGCAGACATTCACACACGATCGCGATTCAACCGGACATAAACCCACACGATCGCGAACCATTATACGCGATCGCGAAGAACAACGAATCAGCCCCCCACGCGCCCCTTCAACTCTACGCGATCGAAACCTCCACCACGCGATCGCATATAAAAAGAATCCTGCCATCCTCATCTAGGCCTATGCGATCACAAATATCCTCCCGCGATCGCGTAGAAGGAAACCAGAAACTCACACCAGCAAAATCTGCGCAGTTTTTGAGCCTAAGAGCTTGTCCTTTAGCCAACCGAAACATATCCGAGGCCCTCGGGACCTCAAACAAACATACAAACACACACCATAACATCATTCAAACTTATTCAAGCCTTCGAAACACCAGAAACAACACGAAAACACCAAAATTACATCAAATTCAAGCCTATGAACTTTTAAACTTCTAAATTTTCCCAGTGATGTCTAAACCAACCAAAACACATCTGGTTGACTTGAAATTTTGCACACATATCCAAAATAAAATTACAAACCTGCACCAACTTCTGGAATTCCATTCTGACCCCGATAGCCTATTTTCCACTGCCGACCAAAAATCGCCAAAAACTAACTTTCGCCAATTCAAGCCTACATCTACACCGGACATCGAAATTTCATTCCGAACACACTCCTAAGTCCCAAATCACCTAACGAAGCTATCTGAGCCATAAAATCCGCATTCCGAGGTTTTTTACTAATAAGTCAACTCTCAATTGACTTTTTCAACTATTAAGCTAATTTAAGAGACTAAATGTCTCTGTTCTCACCACGACCACTCCGAACCCAAACCATCTGACTCAACACAACATAAACAGGCTAAGCAACATATGATAAAATAGAAATGGGGGAAACGGGGATAATCTCAGGAAACGACCGATCGGGTCGTTACAATACCTAAGGCACGCGACTACTCGCCAAATAAGAGGACCGACTTGTCCTAGACAAACTTTGAAGAATCGACAAAACTCGATGATAAGAGGGTCGATGGGAGGCTTGAATCATAATGTGAAGGGGTAAGTACATATATAAGAATATCCAGTCTTGTAAGAGGTTATTCTTTGGTTATTGTTAGGAACAACAACAGGAAAATCAAGCTTCCAATAACAATCCCTGCGTACAAGAGACACTAAGCCCTCTGTTATTTGGGTAGGATAAGGGTCAGCAATGTCATGTGATGAAATTGAAGAAAGCTGTTCACTCATGGCTTGACTATCCTTGGCAAAAGAAAACTCCGCAGGAACAATCTCATCGACTCTCGGCTCAAGAAGCGGTTCATTGTGTTTTCTACTCTTTGATGAAGATCTAGAAGCCCTAGCCCTCGAAGAAGACGAAGGAGTGTTAGACCTAGAAGATGTAGCGGGAGAAGAATAAGAAGAAGAACCCCTGGAAGAGTAGAATTTAAGCTCCTGAGCCTACCGCCCCTCCTACTTCGTGTTAGAGCAGAAGAAGGAGACAGTTCATCTACAAAGATGATCTTTTTAGATTGCTGGTTTGAAGAAGACATATTTACGAAGATGAAGAATTTACAAATAAAGAAAGAAGGTTAGAAGTTTTTCGTGAATGTAAATAAAGGAAAAGGGGTGTTTATACTCAAAGGCAACCGTCAAAAAATGAAAAAACAGTGATGTGAACGTCATAATTGAAGTTGTCACTTCGAGACTGATGCAGCCGCAAAAAGCCCTAAAAGGCACTGAATAATTGCAGAACCAATCCGGTAAAGCCATGTGGCACATGAATTAAATGTAAGTGACAAGCGACAAATACATTCAGAGACGGATACAATGGAACGAGTGAAGCAGCATCAAAATGTTCCCGCCATAAATGAGTATCCACTTAGCAAATATTAATCGATAAACAAATGGTAAGTGGGGGGACTATCTGTATTGGTAAAAATGAGCTTCACACGTATAATCCTTATGATGACTATGAATCTATGTGGAGCAATGACAACATGACAACTGGGAGAGACCTTATGAAGAGGTACGAGATAAAGAAGAACGGAACAGCATACCCACGGGGTAATCAGATACGGGAATCTCAACCTAATTTAGAAGGCGAAGAGACATGGTCAGAATGAATCAAGACGGAATAAAGGGATGATTCGAGGATATTCAATTAATGATCCAAAAAATTACATAATCTTCACATAACAGTTACGATTAATCATTGTAACGTTACATTAATGCCATTATTAGCCATTAATGCTCAATCACTGAAAAAAGTGGAAGTTCTATTAAGAAATTCCCTATAAAAGGGAGTAAAGTATAACTTGTAAGGACACATTCTAACCACTATTGAAATATACTTAACTTTTACGCATCTTTCTTCTTTCTATTTACGAATTTACTTACAATTATTAGCATATTCTTTGGTTATCAGAAACCCGTGTTCTTCTTAAAATAGCTTTGGCAGAGAATCTAATTCTTTGGTTAAACAACTATCCTCGTAGTTTTATTAATTATTGTTTGTGCTATGTACGCACGGGGTGGTGCGGGTCCATACATAGCTAGATTCATTTTTATGCGCGGGTAGACTTAGATTCACATCATGCTTTAAATGTGCTATTTGAACTAATCTTGTTTCATTGAATTCTTAAATTTATGACTGAGATCGACACTAGAATAAAAATATTTACCGTGTATCTTACTTTGGAAATTCTAAAATATTTGATGAATGGTAGTTCCGTGTCTTCTCGGCTCGCAAGTATTTTCGCGAGTGAGAGAGTTTCTCTATTCTTATAGGATCGGGTTGTTCGCTTTGGCAAGATTACAAACTATTATCATGGGATTGAGATGGTCACCTCGGCAATGTGGTAAATTACTCTTATGGGATCGGGCCATTCGCCTCAGCGGTATTGTATAACACTATTTCTAAGGTATCGAGTCGTTTTCCTCGGCAGACTCGTGCAAAATACTTGAGTTTTTATTTAGTACTAGTATCGGTTGACCTTGTGCCTTCAAAGAAAGTTGTGGTATTTGGTGATTTCATAATAATTCTTGTCTGAAAGTTATATTATTGTTATTTACTTGTATCGTTGCTACTTGTTCGAGTTTTGTACCTGTCTACTTTATGTATTTGATTATTTTTACCACTAGTAAGTGTCAACTCGACCCCTCGTTACTACTTCTTCGAGGTTAGGCTAGATACTTACTAGGTATGCGTTGATTTAGGTACCCATACTATACCTCTACATTGATTGTGCAGGTACTGAGACATGTACTTCCGGTGGTCATACAGGCACATAGACGCAATACACAGAGATTTAGTGGTGAACTTCCTTCCATGATTCGATCTGCAACACCCACAGTCTCCTTCTTATCATATTTATCATTTCTGTCTATTCTATTTTTGACAATAGCTATAGAGGTTTTGCATATTCTACTAGATGGCTAATGCACTTGTGACACCGAATTTAAGGGGTTCCTATTTGATATTAACAATTGTATTTATTATAATTATTATCACTTTCTCTTATGTATTATTCGTACTCGATATTTTGGTAAAGAAGAACGTATGTTTCCATGAGTTCTTGATTTAATTATTTGTATTTAATGAAATTCCTAATTTTAAAACTTAAAATGGATAATTAAGTTGGTGGTTCACGTGTTGGCTTTCCTAACAACATCGTTGGACGTCGTCACAATCTATTATGGGATTTTGGTCATGACATTTTTGTATTAGACCCTTAGGTTCGTATAGGTCTCACAAGTCATGAGCAAACCTAGTAGAGTCTTCGGATTGGTGTGGAGATGTCTGTACTTCTCTTCGAGAGGCTATATGGTGTTCGGAACCTTCTCTTTCTTTATCTCCTATTATGCAGTTGATGTTGTGCTAAGTTTTTTTCTCTTATTCTCTCACAGATGGTCAGAATGCGCGCAACGGCTCTACCTGGCGTCAGAAGGGCTGCTCCCCCAGTTGTTAGATGTTGAGGTAGAGGTCGAGGGAGGGACACAACTCCTGCTATAGGACGAGGGCATCCTCGAGTTTCTCCTGTAGTACCACTAGTGGATCCACTGGAAGATCATATTATTAAGGAGCAGGATGAGGTGCATGTAGCTGAGCCAGCCCCAGCAAATTTTATGATTGCACCGGGATTTCAGGAGGTCATGGGCCGTATATTGCGGTTCATGAATTCTATGGCTCAGGCTGGTCTATTACTAGTAGATCTGACCACATCTTAGGTGGGAGGGGGAGCACTATTACCTACCACTTATTCCCCGAGCATTTTCCTGTCGTTTATCAGACCCCAGGTGCACTACATGCGGGCAGGGCTCAGCCAATTGTAGCAGTTAGACTAGAGGCCAGACCGACCGCGACCGTTGAAGAACGAAAGCAGCTGGATAGATGGACTAGGATGCATCCCCTTATATTTAGTGATGAGAAGTTAGAGGACCCGCGGGATTTCATTTTCCGTTGCAAGGAGAGGATGCACCACATAGGAATCGTGAAGCCCAACGGGATGGACTTTACCACATTTCAGCCAGAGGGTAAGGCCCATAGATGGTGGCATCCTTATCTATAGAGAAGGAAAGCATGTTCACCTCCCTTTAGTTAGGATCAATTCATACATATCTTCTTGGAGTAGTATATTCCACCTTCACAACGAGAGGAGCTACGGGGTCAATTTGAGCGGCTCCGACATGGTCAAATGTTTTTGACAGACTGAAGATTCATTGACTTGTCTTGTCATATAGCCTTTATAATTGCCAAATATTTAGAGAGGGTGCATAGGTTTATTACAGGGCTTCACCCTAAGATCCAGAATTCTATGGCCCGAGAGGCATAGATGGGGACTCCATTCTTCCAAGTTGTGGAGATAGCTCGGAGGATTGAGCATATCTGCAACTAGAGCAGATATTTTGTGTAGAGGGATAAGCGGCCTCGACTTTTGGTAGATTCAGTATTGGGGTAGGGGTCAGTTTATGAAGGGCCATCATAGCAGGCCCATGCATTCAACGCCATAGCCTACTCGAGGTGCTCTAGCGCGACCCCACTTCAACGCTATTTTAGAAAGTACTTATCACCTGCTAGCTATTCAGGGTTCCTCTAATGGGTATTCAGGCTATTAGGGTCAGACTCAGTCAATAGTTCCAGGCTCAGCGAGGCTGTTTTGAGTATGGGGAATAGGGCCACGTGAAGAGAATTTTTTCTAGACTTTGGGGCAAGGCAGTGCAACAGGACCATCGACCCATGATTACTACACCAGTTGTCGCACTGCCCGTATGGTCGGCCAATGGCAGGGGGTAGGTGGGTAGGGGTCCTCCTAGAGGTGGAGGCCAATTAGGTGGCGCTCCAGCTATATTTTATGCCTTCCCAGCTAGACCAAACGCAGTCTCCTCCGATGCAGTGATCACAAGTACTATTTATGTTTGTTGTAGGGATGATTCGGTACTATTTAACCTAGGGTCTACTTATTCCTATGTCTCTTCTCTATTTGATCCTTATATGAATGTATCTCGTGAGTCCTTGGGTGTTTCTGTATATGTGTCCATGCCCATGGGTGATTCTGTGACTGTGGATCGGGTTTACCGGTCCTGTGTAGTGACTTTCTATGATTATGAGACCAAAGTGGATCTTCAATTGCTCGATACGATTTACTTCGAGGTTATCCTAGGCATGGACTTGTTGTCTCCGTACCATTCCATTCTCGATTGCCATGCTAAGACGGTTACCTTATCGATGCTAGAGTTGCGTATGTTGGAGTGGATAGGTGCATTTATTGGCACATATAGTTAGGTTATCTATTTCTTGAAGGCTCGACATATAGCCGAGAAGTTTTATTAGGCTTGTCTGGAATTTGTTCGAGATAATACTATGGAGACTCCCCCAATAGATTTAGTGCATGTGGTATGGAAATTTTTTGGTATATTTCCTGCTGATCTACCAAGCATGCCATTGGATTTTGCTATCAATTTCGGTATTGATTTGGCACCAAGCACCCAGCCTATCTCTATACCTTCTTATCTCATGGCTCCAATGGAGTTGACAGATTTGAAGGAGCAACTTCAAGAGTTGCTCGAGAAGGGATTCATCACGCTGAGTGTGTCGCCTAAGGTAAACCAGTATTATTTAGGAAGAAGAAGGATGGTAGTATGCGGATGTGCATTGATTACCGTCATCTGAAGAAAGTCACCATCAAGAATAAGTACATGTTATCGCGCATTGATGACATGTTTGATCATCTACATGGTGCTAGAATGTTTTCCAAGATCGACTTTAGATCTGGGTATCATCAGCTGGGATTCGTGCTACAGATATTCTGAAGAAAGCTTTCCGGACTAGATATGTGCACTATGAGTTTCTTGTGATATCCTTCGGCTTGACTAATGCTCGGGCGGCATTTATATTTGATGAATCGGGTGTTTAGGCCACATATTTTGACTTATTTTGTCATTGTCTTCGTTGATGACATATTCATCTACTTGCGTAGTATGGAGGAGCATGAGCAGCATTTGAAGATAGTGCTTCAGGCCTTGCAGGAACAAAAGTTATATGCTAAGTTCTCAAAATGCGAGTGCTGGTTAGATTCTATGGCTTTCTTAGGGCATATTGTATCTTGTGAGGGTATTAAGGTAGATCCCAAGAAGATTGAGGCAGGACAGAGTTGTCCTCCTCCTACCAAAGCGACCGAGATCAGAAGTTTCTTGGGGCTAGTAGGTTATTATTTTCGGTTTGTGGAGGGCTTCTCGTCTGTATACGGTAAAATCGGGGAAGCCGATTTTAAGGAATCTACAGCATTTCGAGCCTCGACCTCGATTGAATTGGAGAAGGAGTGAAGTTCAACCCCGAGGTGCATTCCTCGAGGACATATCCAGAGGGGTTGAAATACCTCAAGGAAAGGTAAAGGATCAAAGACCATCGTGGAAGAGCGGAAAGTTCCAAAAAGGCACGTGGTCCCAGTCTGCAAGAATAGTACAAGTTTGTACCGTGACATTAAATAGTTGTACTAACTACATTTCTTTGTAGTAATTGCACATGTACTATGTTGGGATTCCTCCTCCTATTTAAAGGGGACCCTGGTCATTTTGTAACATATATGATATTCAATACCAGAACAAGAACATTCTCTGCTCTCTTCAAACTCAAGAAATTCTTTACAATTGCTCCATTGATTTATTGCTTTTCGTTTATTGTGTTCATTACTTGTTCTTCATTTATTACCCTTTATTGATCTTAAAAGTCCATCTTCGAGGCCTTCAATACTGTTGTACCATCTTCGACCGCCCCCTGTCAAGCTCTCACGGTTGACCTCGAGGCCCACTTCGACCAAGCTCGAGACCCCGTCTCTCAACTACTCGGTTTGCACATCATCCTTCGCTCTTACCTCATTTTCTTACTTCTCACTTAGCATCTATTGCCTAAAAACTGGTATTCAAATAGATCACGTATTTTTAGAACCACAAAATAAAATATAATTGTAATTACCATTTTCAAGGTAAACAGTTTGGCGCCCACCGTGAGGCTAAAAATATTAGTGATTATTTTAGTGCTGGTTTTTTAAAAACACAAGTTATTCTTTACAGTTTTTCTTGTCTAAGAATCTTAAATGTCAGGTTAGAAAATGTCTAACTCAATGAATGCACATGCAAACAACGGTCCTGAGGATCATGGAGAGAACGGCACAGCTACTTCAGGTGCCGGTGTACCACCGCAAAACCCTGAGGGGGAACCACTGCAAATCCCTATCGATGAAGGCTCACACAACGCTCCGCATATCAATATAAGCTCCCATACAGACGGAAGTGTACGCGGAGAAGACATGCACGAAGCACGAAGAACTCATGCTCGAAGAGAAACGGCCTGATCGATCAACAAAGGGCATCTTTGAGAATTTCTCGATGATCAAGACAAGAACCATTTCCGAGAAAGAGAATCAAACTGGAAGAATGGGCTAGAAGAACCCTATCACGCTATTCACGTTATTATTGGAGAAATCGATGTCCCGCAAGAACCCGTGCTCAAACGGCCCAAAGTTCCCATCACCACGTAGGGACGAACCCAAAGTTGTATGCTTAGAGGAACTATTGTGTTCAGAAAAAAAGATATTGAAGCCTTGTCCCAACCACATAATGATGCATTGATAATTTCCTTTCTCTTAAATAGCATTCAAATTAAGCGTGTGCTTGTGGATCCAGGTAGCTCGGACAAAATAATCATATTTGGGGTAGTGGAGTAGCTCGAGATGCTCGACCAAATCATACCCGATTCTAGAGACCTCATTTGGTTTAACATGACGAGCGAAACGACGAAGGGGGAAATCATCCTCCCAGTCAATATGTCCGGTACAGTTCGGATACAAGTTTCATGTCATCGAGGGTAATACGAGATACAATGCGCTGCTTGGAAGGCCATGGATACACAGCATGAGGGCGGTACCATCGACTCTCCACCAGATGTTGAAGTTCCCAACTAAAGATGGCATAAAAATAGTGTACGGTGAGCAACACGCAGCAAAGGAAATCTTCGTAGTACATGGAATGGCACCGGCGCCTATATACTCCGCCTCGGAGGGGTCAGAAGATAAATGGGTCCCCGAGGATGATGAACAGGACTTCCTCACCCCTCGAACCTTTGTTTCCTCTGAAGAATCGGATGCAACAAAATCAACGGTCGAGGACCTGGAGCAAGCTGTTTTGATGGAACGTCTTCCAGATCGAAAGGTATACCTGGGAACCGGATTAACCCCAAAATCAGGAAGAAACTCATTCAATTTCTTGTTAACAACGTTGATTGCTTTTCTTGGTCCCACTTAGACATGAAAGGGATCCAGCCGAAAATAACCACCCATCGGCTAGGCGTCAACCCCAGGTTCAAACTGGTGAAGCAAAAAAGGAGGCCTCTGTCCGAGGTAACATGCGTTCGTCAAACACGAGGTAAGAAAACTCCTCAAAATAGGGTCCATCAGGGAAGTAAAATATCCCGAATGGTTGGCCAACGTGGTAGTAGTTCCCAAAAAGGGAAACAAGTTGAGAATGTGCGTAGATTATAAGGACTTAAATAAAGCATGCCCTAAAGATTCATTCCCGTTGCCTAACATCGATTTCTTGATTGATGCCACGGGTGGCCACGAGATCCTCATCTTTATTGATGCCTACTCCGGGTATAATCAAATTCAAATGAACCCCGAGGATAGGGAAGAAACATCGTTCATCACGAAGTATGGCACATATTGTTATAATGTAATGCCCTTCGGGCTAAAAAACGCAAGGACTACGTACCAGCTCTTAGTTAATAAGATGTTCGAACATCAAATAGGAAAATCCATGAAAGTTTACATTGGTGACATGCTGGTTAAGTCCCTGCGCACAGAGGACCATATGACTTATTTGCAGGAAACTTTCAACATTCTTCGAAGCTACAACATGAAGCTCAACCCTGAGAAATGCGCCTTCGACGTGGGTTCAGGCAAATTTTTAGGCTTCATGGTATCAAAAAGGGGGATTGAAATCAACCCCGACAAAATCAAGGCCATCGAAGAAATCACAGTGGTAAACAATGTGAAGGTTGCACCGCGGCTGACCGGGCAGATTGAGGCGCTAGGCCGATTCATCTCTAGGTCTTCAGATCGGAGCCATCACTTTTTCTCCCTGCTCAAAAAGAAAAACAACTTTGAGTGAACTCTGGAGTGCCAACGCGCCTTGGAGGAGTTAAAGCGGTATTTCTCAAGCCCGCCCTTGCTCCACACCCCAAAGGAAGACGAAACGCTATATTTGTACTTAGCAATGTCCGAAGTAGCGGTAAGTGGCATGTTGGTTCGAGATGAGCAAGGTAAGCAATTCCCTGTCTACTATGTGAGTCGAACCATGGTGGATGTTGAACCAGGTATCCACACTTAGAAAAATTAACTCTTGCATTAATAAGTGCATGTGGAAAATTGAAGCCTTATTTTTAATGTCACCATATATGTGTTTTGACGACATACCCCCTTCGAAATATATTACATAAACCAGAATTATCAGGCTGACTGGCCAAATGGTCCATCCAAATGGAGGGATATGATATTGATTATCAGCCCCGAACGACTATCAAGTCCCAAATTTTGGCGGAATTCGTGGCTGACTTTACGCCCGCCCTCGTGCCCGAGGTAGAAAAATAAATTTTACTAAAAAGGGCACATCATCAGGGGTATGAACCTTATTCACTGACGTGCCTCGAATGTGAAAGGATCCGGGCTCGGCATAGTTCTGAAGCCACCTACGGCTGGCATGATTAGACAATCTATAAAAATTGTAAAACTGACTAACAACAAAGCCGAGTATGAGGCTATGATTGCAGGTCTCGAATTGTCCAAAGGCCTAGGGGCGAAAGTCATCGAAGCAAAATGTGATTCCCTCCTGGTAGTAAATTAGGCATATGGGAGCTTCGAGGTGCAAGAGGACAGGATGCAATGATACTTAGATAAACTTCAAGTCACTCTACGTCGCTTTAGAGAATGGATTTCGGTCCACATACTTCGAGAGAAAAATAGCGAGGCCGATGCACTTGCAAACCTAGGATCATATCTTGAGGAAGATGACATAATCCCCGAGACTGTTGTTCAGCTATCCAAATTATTGATTAAAGAAGGCCATGCCGAAATAAACTCCACCAGCCTGACATGGGATTGGAGAAATAAGTACATCATTTATTTGGAAAGTGGGAAGCTACCGTCGGACCCAAAAGAATCAAGGGCCCTTCGGGCCAGAGCAGCTCGATTTTCACTCAACGAGAATGCAACTCTATACAGGAAAACCTTTGATGGGCCCCTAGAAGTATGCTTGGGGCTAGAAGACACCGATTATCTACTCCGAGAAATCCACAAGGGCACCTACGTAAATAACTCCGGTGCCGACTCCTTAATTCGAGAGGTGATCAGAGCAGGTTACTATTGGGACAACATGGAAAAGGACACCAAAGAATTCATCCGAAAATGCGACAAGTGTCAAAGATTTGAACCAGTGATCCACCAACCCAGTGAACAACTACATTAAGTCTTGTTCCCAAGGCCGTTCATGAAATGGGGAATGGATATCGTTGGCCCCCTACCAACGGCGCCAGGTAAAGCTAGATTTATTCTATTTATGACTGACTACTTCTCAAAATGGGTGGAAGCACAGACCTACGAGAAGATAAGAGAAAAAGAAGTCATCAACTTCATTTGGGATCCCATCACGTGCCGATTCGGGATCCCCTCCGAGATAACGTGTCATAATGGGAGGCAGTTCATCGGAGGTAAAGTAACACAGTTTTTCGAAGATCACAAAATCAAAAGGATCTTGTCGACACCCTACCAACCATGTGAAAATGGTCAGGCCGAGTCCACAAACAAGACCATCATTCAAAACATGAAAAAGAAGTTAGAAAATGCAAAAGGAAAATGGATAGGAATGTTTTCCGAGGTGCTATGGGCATATCGGACAACCTCTAAATCGAGCACAGGAGAAATGTTGTTCTCTTTGGTATATGGGTCCGAGGATTTGATACGGGTCGAGGTCGGAGCGCCAAGTGCCAGATTCCGACATGCCACCGAAGACTCAAACAATGAGGCTATGACTACAGCCCTCGAACTATTAGATGAAAAATGAGAAGCTGCACTGGTCCGAATGGCCGCCCAAAAACAAAAGGATCGAAAGATACTATAACAGGAGAACAAACCTCCGACATTTCGGACTTGGGGACTTATTCCTAAGAAATTCACCCTAAGAACTCGAAACCATAACAAAGGAAAGCTGGGCCCGAATTGGGAAGGACCGTACCGTGTCCTAGGAGTGATCGGAAAAGGGTCCTACAAACTCGGGACCATGGAAGGCGAGTAACTTCCAAACAATTGGAATATCAATGCTCAAGCTCTATTATTGCTAAGTTATAATTTTCTCCCTTTTCATTTTTTACTTCACAAAAGTTTTTTACAGGTGACGATGGAAGACACCGCAACACCCTCCAGCTCAAAGACCTTAGGTTTTAAAGCATGCATTGCGCTCTTTTTCCCTCATGTTGTATTTTTTATCCCAAATGGGTTTTACCGACGAGGTTTTTTAACGAGGCAACATCCATATGCTATCTAAGGAGAAATCACCGAGTATTCAAGGCTCCACTTCGAAAAACCTCAAATACTGAGGGTCATCCCTCCCGGAGATCACCTCCTCGAAGAAAGTAAAATATGCCAAAGAGGGTCTCGACAGGAAAATAATGTATCGGACCAAACGGTCGAATGAACCGTGTCCTCACAGAATAATCGAACACTGGATGGTGAAAAAATGTATACTTGTACCAAGTAATGGGAGGAGAATACTTTATCAACAAAACACTTCGCGCGCCCAAAAATTTTGCTAGTCTCACAAAGAACGGCTCCAAAGCCAAAAACTTTTGATGCCACGGGAACTATCATCAGTTGTCACCCCATCGAGTCACAAAAAACTTGAAGCCATAAGACCTCAGAGCTGGCAACTTCGAGCTCATAAGCCCTCCATGAGTCACCAATGTAAGCGCTCTACGAGGAAACATCAACAATGTAAGCCCTCTATGAGGCAACATCAACAACATAAGCCCTCCACGAGGCAATGTCGCATCTGTAAGACCTCCACGAGGAATGCTCGCACTCGTAAGCCCTCAATGAGGCAACGTCAAATTTGTAAGACCTTAAAAAAGTCATAACCCCAACTCGGGGACTGTCCTCGACAGTCACCCCATCGAGTCATCAAAAACTCGAAGCCATAAGACCTTAGGGCCGAAAACTTCAACAACATAAGCCCTCCATGAGGCAATAGCAACACTATAAGCCCTTCATGAGGAAATATCAACAATCTAAGACCTTGGTGAGGCAACACCAAAAAGGTTTGCTAATTTTACAAACTACGACTCCAAAGCCAAAAACTTTCGATGACTCGAGGACTGTCCCAAACAGTCACCCCATCGAGTCATCAAAACTCGAAGCCATAAGACCTCAGGGCTGGAAAATTCGAGCTCATAAGCCCTCCATGAGGCACCAATGAAGGCCCTCCATGAGGCAAAATCAAAACTGTAAGACCTCAAGCAATGCATAAATCGTAAGACCTCCACGAGGCAATATCAAATTTGTAAGACATCAAGCAAAGGCATGAAAAAATTTGTAAGACCTTAAAAAGGAGTAATCTCGATATCAAAGTCAAGGATATATATTCGAACTTTTAAGACCCCTAAAAAGTCATACCTCGATATAGACGTCGAGGCTATCACACTCGGAGACTAAAAGGTTGTGGCCAAATACAATTACCACTGTCATAAGGCTCCAGCGAAACTAACGCGACTTGGAGACGTCCGACTGTCGCCATGAAATCACAGGCCTCCAATTACTTTGAAAATACTTCAAAAAGAACCGGTTAAAGGTCGTACCGACCTAACACGTAAGAGCCCAAGTCACCAACTACATTAAAGGTCGTATCGACCTAATGCGTAAGAGCCTAACCGCCAGCCTAAAGAGCCTCAGGGCCGATCTATAAACCTAAGGGTCGATGAGCTCGAGTCAAAACCCGACTCAAATACTGAGCCCTAAACGGTTAACTAAATCTCCTCAAGGCCAAATGCATAAGAGCCCAAGTCGCCAGCTACGTCAAAGGTCGTACTGACCCAATGCGTAAGAACCTAAGCGCCATCCTAAAGAGCCTCAGGGCCGATTTAAAAACCTAAGGGTCGATGAGCTCGAGTCGAAACCTGACTCAAAGACTGAGCCCTAAACGGTTAACTAAAGCGCCTCAGGGCCAAATGAGTAAGAGCCCAAGTCGTCAGCTACATCAAAGGTCGTACCAACCCAATGCATAAGAGCCCACGAGCCAGCCTAAAAAAGCCTCTGGGCCAATTTATAACCCCAAGGGTTTCATCTCGAAGTCCAATTCATCGGAATAATCATCGACAGACACCAAAGTCTATTCTGAGAAACCAAGAAAAAATAAGGAATAGCGAAAAGACTTTTATATATGATGAAGGTCCACAAAGAATATTTAAGAAGCTCAAAGTCAGAGCCCTTGCACAGGGAAAAAGAACAAATGAGAACCTAATCTACCGTTGGGGTGTGCCTTCAACGGCTCCCTTAGAGGTTATGCCTTTAGTAGCTTGGCCCTCGGCCCCCAAGTCTTCAACGACCTCTTCCCCCTCAAGGACTCCGCCTTCATCTTCATCATCATTTGAGCCACTACTCGAATCAACCTCGAAAGCAAGCAGAGCCATCGACTCCTATTCTAGGGTCTTCACCCTCTTGATCTCAGCAGACATATCAAAGCCCCCTACATGTACGTCCTCGAGGGCCTGCCTCTGAGACGTTAATCGATCCTGCTCCAGGGCTCGGGAAAGTTTAAGCTCGGCCTCCTCAGCTGCTTTCCTGGCCTGGGCATTTACAACAGCAGCATCCTGTTTATACGAGGTTATGGGCGCGTCCGCTTCAGCCTTAACTAAAGATAGCGCGGTGACCGATTCAGCATAGAGGTCCTTATACCTACTACTCTCAGCCCTCGCATCCCGAAGGCAATGCTCAATCGAGGATAACTTCTCTTGGAGGATGTCTCTCGCAGATGTTATTTCATTCATGCACTGCTTAAATCCAAGGATCTCAGCGTTCCTGGCTCGGAATCCTTCCCGCATCAGGGCATCATTCTCTTTAAGCTACAAAGATCAGCCTGAAGGTGTTTAGCGGTGAAATCGGGCAAGAACAAAAACAAAACATACGAAGACTATGCTACCTTTTCATCAAGGTCGCTCCGTTTCCGAGATACTGTTTCTAAACGAGCTCGAAGGATAAGTAATTTTTCCTCCCTTTTGAAAAAGAAAGCCTTGAGCTTGTCTGCCTCCGACAAAAACCTCTTACACTCCCCCTCGTAATGGGTCAGCTCGGTCTGAAACTTGGCAGTGGTCCGATTATAAAGAACTTTCGCCTGAAATCATAAAGGGAGAGGGTCAAAGAAATAATAATCAAATCTCGAAGAAATCGACAAAGAGACTACCTGCCTATAGAGCCTTCCGACCTCCTAAAAAATAAGCGAGGCTTTAAGTTCGGAATTCTTCTCGGCCATAGTAAATAAACCCCCAATTACGTCCTTCCCGCCGAGAAGCATCCCCGCGTCGGAAGATTCTATATCACGGGCACCCCGTATCTCCCTCGGGGAAAATGTTGGAATCGGTGGAGAATCACCTACATCAACAGTCCTGGATAGATCGATCGGGGCCTTCGGCTCACAACCAGGATCCAGCAGCTCATCTACCTAGTGCTCTCCAGCCCGGGGAGTATTTTGACTATCAACCAGCTCGAAGGCATCACCGACCTACCCTCGAAAACCTCTTCGGTCCGAGGCGGGATGGCATCATCGACTTCTGGTTTAGAATCCCTCGGCTCAACGGTCATCGGCTTAGCAAAAGTCAAAGCAGTTACACTTCCACTTCCCTCGGGCGTAATCGGAAAATCGCTTTTGTCGTTTAAGGCCGCGGAGTCAGGCTTAGACTTTTGCACTCTAACCGTACTTGGCTTCAAGGACTCAGTCGGAGATTCCCTCTTTCTCTTCTTCTCCTCATCTGGTTTTGGGGTATCTTCTTCCCCAGGCGGTGCTTCTCTCATCAAAGAAGCCTCCCCTAGGCATACATAAGCACATAACATAAAAAATTAGAATATATTTAGGGGGTATCTCTTTTAAAGAACTCAGGTATTGCAAAAGGAAAGGCCCCACCATGATTTTTAGCTTCCCATCGGCCCCTGCCAGGTCGCGCCATACGCGCTCATCATATGGGCAGGTCTAATCGAGCTGGCGAACCCAGCTCGAGAGATCCTTAACCGCATCGAGATACCACGTGCAGCTACATCATCAAAAGAAGTTAGTTCAAAGGGAAGTTGAACCGAAGGGAAATGAAAAAGGCTTGATTGAGGTGTTAACTTACGATTCATATTCCATTCCTCAGGGAATGGCATCCTTTCAAATGGAATCAAATCCGAGTTCCTAACTCAAATAAAATGGCTCTTCCACCCTTTGTCCTTGTCTTCATCAGTACAAGAAAAGGAAATCTTCGAAGCACGACGTTGAAGCTTAATTAGACCACCCTGGTAAAGTCGGGGACTGTACATCCTGATCAGGTAGTCGAGGGTAAAAGGCATCCCCTCGACCACGTTTGCAAAATACCTAATCATACGCCAAAATGATGGATGAATTTGAACGAGCGTCACTTGATATCGCTTGCAGAAGTTGATAACAACGGGGTCTATCGACGGCGAGGACGACTCTACCGGGCCCAGGGTAAATGGATAGGTGTATACACTAAGGAAGCTGACTTTATGGGTTGTTATATCCCCATCACGAGAGGGAATTTCCACTTGCACCACATCTTCCCAGTGGCAATCGGCCTTCACCTTCTCGACGTCTGTTATTATGCTAATAACCGGGACATGGGTTCACACTCTCCCGGCTACGAGGAAGGTTTATCGACCTTAAAATCAGAGGTTGTTTCGCAGAGCCCGGGGATGCATTCCTCGAGACTTGGGGATAATATTTCCTTACCATTTGAGGAACGTGGATATGAGGACGATTTATCACCTCGTGGAATAGTTTTGGAGGCCTTCGTCATTCCTGATGACATATTTTAAGGGAAATGAGTGAGAGCTGATCAGGAAAAGGATACAAGAAAGAAGAAATGAGAACCCTTGTTAAAAGGTTAGAAGAAGTAATGAAAGGAGAGTGGCGGGAGAAGGAGTATTTATAGAGGCCAATCGCGCGCATAGAGGAAGGCCAAAAGCCAGTCAACCGCCGTAATAAATTCGAATCTTTTCAAGAACTGTGCAAACATGGCTTCCGATAGCTTTTGAGCGTCTCTCACATCAGTAGCTTACACAGCATGACTGACAGGATAATGAAGGCATTAAAAAGTTGGTAAATTGAAATCGTTTCTTGTCTTTTAATTCCAAGAAATGCGGGGACTATTTGTATACGGTAAAATTGGGGAAGGCCGATTTTAAGGCTTCTACAGCATTCCGAGCCCGACCTCGATTGAATCGGAGCAGGACCGAAGTTCAACCCCGAGGTGCATTCCTCGAGGATGTATCCCGAGGGGTTGAAACACCTCGAGGAAGGGTAAAAGATCGAAGACCATCATGGAAGAGCGGAAAGTTCCAAAAAGGCACGTGATTAAAGTTGACCCCGTCTGCAAGAATAGTACAAGCCTGTATCGTGACATTAAATTGTTGTATCATCTACATTTCTTTGTAATAGTTGCACATGTACTATTTTGGGATTCCCCCTCCTATTTAAAGGGACCCTGGTCATTTTGTAACATATATGATATTGAATATAAGAACAAGACATTCTCTGCTCCTTAAACTCAAGACATTCTTTACAATTGCTCCATTAGTTTATTGCTTTTCATTTATTGTGTTCATTACTTGTTCTTTACTTATTACCCGATATTTATCTTATAGAGTCCATCTTCGAGGCCTTCAATACTGTTGTACCATCTTCGACCTCCCCATGTCTAGCTCTTGAGCTCGACCTCGAGGCCCACTTCAACCAAGCTCGAGACCCCGTCTCTCAGCTACTCGGTTTGCACAACCTCATCATCCTTTGCTATTACCTCATTTTCTTACATCACACTTAAAATCTATTGCCTAAACAACTGGTATTAAAATAGATCATGTATTTTTAGTACCACAAAATCAAATATAATTGTAATTACCGTTTTCAAGGTAAACATCGTCTATTACAGCTTCTTTGACTAGATTGACCCAAAAGGGTGCTCAGTTCATATGGTTCAAAAATTGCAAGGCGAGCTTTTCGAAGCTCAAGACCGTATTGACTACAAAGCCAGTGTTGGTTTTGCCCTCCGATTTCGGGATATATATTGTGTATTGTGATGCTTCACGCGTTGGTTTGGGTTGTGTATTGGTGCAGGAGGGGAGAGTTATTGCAAATTCTTCACATTAGTTGAAGGACCACAAGAAGAATTACCATGTGCACGATTTGGAGTTGATTGAAAAAGTTCATGGTCTTAAGATCCGTATGATTATCTTTATGGAGTGTCGTACGAGGTCTGCACCGACCACCGTAGTTTTCAGCATTTGTTTAAGAAGAAGGATATTAATCTGAGGCAGCGCAAGTGGCTTGAGTTACTGAAGGATTATGCATTACCATTCTCTATCATCCGGTCAAGGGAAATATGGTCGCAGATGCTTTGAGCAGAAAGGCCGAGAATATGGGTATTTTGGCATTCATATCAGCAGAGAAGAGGCCTTTGGCTTTGGAAATTCAGTCCTTAGCTAACCGACATGTGAGGTTGGATATTTCAGAGCCCAGCAAAGTCCTTGCATATATTATGGATTAGTCTTATTTACTCGAGCGAATCAAGGGTCATTATACGATGATCCGCACTTACTGGTTCTTCAAGAGATAATGTTGTGAGGTGATGCAAAGAAGGTTACTATCGGAGCTGGTGGTGTTGTGCGACTCTAGGGTTGCTTATGTGTTCCTAATGTTGATATCCTAAGGGATACTATTCTAAAGGAGACGCAAAATTCTTGTTATTTTATTCATCCAGGTGCCATGAAGATGTATCATGACCTGAAGCAGCATTACTAGTGGCGACGAATGAAGAAAGTTGAGTATGTGGAAAGATGTTTGAATCACTAGCAAGTTAAGTACGAGCACTAGAGGCCGGGTGGCTTACATCAAAAGATGGTTATAGCGGAGTGGAAATAGGAGCACATCACTATGGATTTCCGGGTCAGTTTTCTACGGACATTGAGGAAATTTGATGTCGTTTGAGTCATTGTCGACAGATTGACCAAGTCTGCACACTATATTCTAGTGATGACTACATACACTTCAGAGGTTGGTCCAAATCTATATTCAGGAGATCATTTGGTTGCATGGCATGCCTATTTTAATCATTTTAGATAGAGGCACTCAGTTCACTTCACACTTCTGGGGAGCTGTACAGAGTAAGTTGGGTACTCGAGTAGAGCTCATCACAACCTTTCATCCGTAGACCGATAGGCAGTCAGAGCGGATAGTTCAGATTCTGGAGGATATGCTCTGAGCATGTGTGATTGACTTTGAAGGGAAAAAGGATCGATTCTTACCATTGGCCGAGTGTGCTTACAACAATAGTTATCAGTCTAGCATCGAGATGCTCTATATAAGGCCTTGTACGGACAGCAATGTCATTCCCCCATTGGTTGGTTTTAACTCGGTGAGGCTAGGTTATATGGTATTGATTTGGTGAAGGATGCCTTGGATAAGGTAAAGTTGATCCGGGAGTCAATTCGCATAGCATAGTACAGGTAGAATAGTTACGCGGATCAGAAGGGACGTGATTTGTCATTCATGGTGGGCGAGAATTTTCTCTTGAAAGTCTCGCCTATGAAGGGTATTATGAAGTTTAGAAGGAGGGTCAAGCTAAGCCCGAGATTCATCGGCAATTCGAGGGGTTGGATCAAGTTGGAGGGGTTGCATACAGACTTACTTTTCCTCCTAGTCTATCGGGAGTTCATCAGGTATTCCACGTCTCTATGTGTAACGACCCATTTTCCCCCTCCATAAGACATCGTGACGACACCTAGTCACTACGGCTAGGTAAGCCTATTAATATTGAAATAATGGAAACAAAACAATAATTGAACAACTAAGCTTCAATAGATACTATATAATGGTAGAATGCCGCTCGGTATATACAAGTAAAACCAACACTCGAACTTGCACAATATTTCGCAAAACTCGGAATATCGTAATTCACAAGCTACAGAAAGAAGACAGTGTTTCTATACTCTAGAGTCTAACAAAAGGAAATACAAAAAGTGTTTGACATAGGGAAGAGTAGATAGGGACCTCGAGGTCTGCGGACGCGGCAGATATACCTTGAAGTCTCTACAGCTGCCTCGCCTCACTGATAATGCGGCTGATAAGAAGTACCTGAATTTGCATACAAAAAACATATGCAGGGAAGGACATGATTACACCACAACGGTACCTAGTAAGTGCCAACCCTAACCTCGATCAAGTAGTAACGAGATCAGGTCATGGCCCTACTGGTATATATATAATAAAATAATACAAAATGAAATATTGCAGTATAAATAAGTACTGAAATTTAACAAGAATGAAACCATAGAAAGTCAACAGCTCAATACACAGAGATAACAACATGGGATCTCCCAGGATACCGTCCCGTAGTCCCAAACGGAAATATGCAGGGGGGATCTACCGGAATACCGTTCCGTAGTCCCAAAGTAAATACGCAAAACAAGGGGATCTACCAGAATATCGTTCCGTAGTCCATAAGTAAATATGCAAAAAAGGGGATCTACCGGAATATCGTTCCGTAGTCCCAAAGTAAATATGAAGAACAGGGGGATATGCCGGAATATCATTGTGTAGTCCCAAAGTAAATATGCAGAACTGGGGGATCTCCCGGAATACCGTTTCGTAGTCCCAAAGTAAATATGCAGCTTAACTAATAGAATTAACAGTTACAACAAGAAACCTACAGTTTAGACTAAGTTCAAGTCAAGGAAAGAAAGTAATTTCACTAAACATGCTGCACAGAGTTCAAATAGGCAGTTAAAACATGTAGGCATGTTATTCTAACTAAGTAGAATAGTTACATATGCTAGTGTAGTTCAAATAAAGGGAAACATGTTATGACTTAGTGAAAAATGGGGTTTTACAACATATAGCCCGTGTACGTACTCGCCACCTAATGTACACGGCCCTCACATATCAAACAATACCAAATCCTAAGGAGAATTTCCCCATGCAAGGTTAGGAGAGCCACTTACCTCAAACCAAGCTCTATCACTCGATAACAATGCCTTTTCTATGAATATCCGACTTAGAATGGCCCAAATCTAGCCAAAAGCAATTACATATCATAAGTATAACTATTATAGACTAATCTAATCAATGAGATCAAGACTTAAATAAGAAATTTGAAAATTGCCATAAAAAGCCTCCCCTGGCCCACATCTTTAAATCGGGTAAAAGTCACAAAATATGAACACCCATTCACTCACGAGTCCAACCATACCAAAATTAGCCAATTCTGATCACAACTCGACCTTCAAATCCCAAATTTATGATTTATGAAGTTCTACAATGTTTCCCAAATTTCCGTCTCAAAGTACCAATTAAACGATGAAATCAGTGATACATTCATGTATATTAACCAAATCCGAGTTAGAATCACTTACCCCGATGAATTTCTTGAAAACCCCATGAAAAATCGTCTCAAACCGAGCTCCCAAGGTCCAAAAATGAAATAATAACCTAAGCCTCGGTTATATAGTACATTCTTTGAACTCACCATATGCGTTCCGCACAATTCCATGTGCGGCCGCACATCCCGGTTACTGCGGTCGCACAAAAATTTTGCGGCCCTACTCTCTTGGTGACTGCACTGCTAGGATTTAGTATTTTAGCCATAACTTTCTCTACAGGTGTCCAAATACTGACTTCTTTAACTATCTGGTAACTAAACACGAAGGGCTACAACTTTTGTTGTTTCAAAATTTCTCGTAGATCAAAACATATAAGCTTCCAATGTCGGACCAGCAAATCTGAGAGTTCCTGAGTGCGGCCGCACACAAAATTGTGCGGCTTGCACACTCCTCTGCGGCCTGAAGTGCAGCATCACACAAAATTTTGCGGTCCGAACAGCTCTCCTGAGGTCCGCACTTCCCTTTTGCCTCAACACTCCAAAAATTTGCGGTCGGCACTTTCAAAGACCCCCAGAACAGCATTAGAGTGCCGAAAAGCTCATTCTCGCTCAAAACTCACCCGAGGACCCTGGGACCTAAACCAAACATACCAACCATTCGTAAAACACCATACGAACTTAGTCGAGTTCTCAGATCACATCAAACAACGCTAAAATCACGAATCATCCTCCGATTCAAACTTAAAGAACTTGAAACTTCCAAATTCGACAACCAATGCCGAAACCAACCAAACCACATCCGATTGACCCCAAATTTTGCACAAAAATTCATTATGGACCTACTCTAACTTTTGGAATCGGAATCGGAATCCGACCCCGATATCAAAAACTCCACTACCGGTCCAAAACTCCAAAAATTTGGCTTTCGCCATTCCAAGCATAATTGAGCTACGCACCTCCAAAACACAATTTGTACATGCCCCTAAGCCCAAAATCACCCACCGGAGCTAACAGAATCAACAGAATTCCATTCTGGATCCATCTTCACATTGTTCCGACTACAGTCGAAATTTTAAGACTTAAGCTCCCATTTAGTGATTCTATGTCCCAAAACACTCCAAAAACCAAAACGAAACTTCCCGGCAAGTCACAATAGCAGAAAATAAATATGGGGAAAGTAGCTAATATGGGATCGGGGCTACTACTCTCAAAATGGCCGGCGTCATTACATCCTCCCCCTCTTAAAATAATCGTTCGTCCTCCAACGAGTATAGAGACATACCTGAAGTGGTGAAAAGATAAGGATAACGGCTGCACATATCATGCTCGGTCTCCCATGTCACCTCCTCGACCGGCTGACCCCGCCATTGGACCATTACTGATTTAATGTTCTTTGACCTTGGTTTTAGAACTTGCCTGTCCATAATAGCCACTGGCTCCTCAACATAAGATAGATCCGTGTCCAACTGGACTGAGCTGAAATCCAACATATGAGATGGATCACCGTGATACTTTCAGAGCATAGAAACATGGAATATCGGAGGAACTCCTGCTAGACTGGGAGGTAAGGAAAGCTCATAAGCAACCTCCCCAACTCGCCGCAACACCTCAAATGGACCAATAAATCTTGGGCTCAACTTGCCCCTCTTCCTGAACCTCATGATACTCTTCATAGGCGAAACCCGGAGCAAGACCCGCTCTCCAACCATGAATGGAGCATCGCAAACCTTCTGATCCACATAAATCTTCTATTTGGAATGGGTTGTGCGGTCTATCCTGAATCACCTTAACCTTCTCCAAAGCGTCCTGAACCAAGTTTGTGCCCAATAATCTAGCCTCGCCGAGTTCGAACCAACCCATTGGGGACCGACACTGCCTACTATACAGAGCCTCATAATGTGCCATCTGAATGCTAGACTACTAATTGTTGTTGTAGGCAAACTCCGCAAGGGGCAAGAACTGATCCCAAAACGTCCAAACTCCATCACACACGCATGAAGCATATCCTCAAGAATCTGAATAGTGTGCTTGGAATGTCCGTCCGTCTGAGGGTGAAATGATGTGCTCAACTCTACTCGAGTATCCAAATCACGTTGTACGGCCCTCCAGAACCATGATGTAAACTGCGTACCCAGGCCAGAGATAATAGATATCGGCACGCCATGAACCCTGACAATCTCGCGGATATAAACTCGTGCCAGCTGCTCGGAGGAATAAGTAGTCATCACAGGAATGAACTGAGCTGACTTGGCCAGTCTGTCCGCAATCACAAAATCCATAGTGATCCGCTCCCACTTCCACTCTGGAATCTCTAACTTCTGAAGCAATCCACCCGGTCGTTGATGCTCATACTACACATGCTGGAAATTTAGACACCGGGCTACATATTCCACTATGTCCTTCTTCATTCTACGCCACCAATAATGATTTCTCAAGTCATGATACATCTTCGTGGCACCCCGATGAATGGAGTATCGCGAGCTGAGAGCCTCCTAGATAATTAACTCACGCAATCCGTCTATATTTGGCACACACAACCTTCCCTGCATCCTCAATACACCAACATCTCCAATAGTGACCTCCCCAGCATCACCGTACTGAACCGTGTCCTTCAGGACAAGAAAATGGGGGTAATCATACTGACGCTCCCTAATACGATCATAATGAGAATACTGGGAGACCACACAAGCCAAAACTAGGCTCGGATCAGAAATATCCAATTTAACAAATTGGTTGGCTAAGGCCTGAACATCCAGTGCCAATGGTCTCACTACTGCTGGTAAATATGCCAAGCTCCCCAAACTCTCCACACTGCGACTCAAGGAATCGACCACTACATTGTCTTTCCCCGAATGGTACAGAATAGTGATATCATAATCCTTAAGTAGCTCTAACTATCTCCGTTAATACAAGTTAAGATCCTTCTGCTTGAACAGATACTGCAAACTCCGGTGATCAATGTAGATCTCACAAGGGACACCGTACAAATAATTCCTCCAAATCTTCAAGGCATGAACAATAGCAGCTAACTCAAGATCGTGGACAAGATAGTTCTACTCATGCACCTTCGGCTGTCTGGACGCGTAGACAATCAACCTACGGTCCTGCATCAACACCACGCCGAGGCCAACTCGCGACGCATCACAATAAATTGTATAAGACCCCGAACCTGAAGGCAATACCAATACTGGGGTTGTAGTTAAAGCTGACTTGAGCTTTTTGAAGATCTGGTCACACTCCTCTGTCTACCTTAACGGAGCACCCTTTTGGGTCAGCCCGATCATAAGTGCTGCAATAGATTAGAATCCCTCAATAAATCGACGGTAATAACCTGCCAAACCAAGAAAGCTCTGGATCTCTATAGCTGAGGACAGTTTGGGCTAACTCTGCACCGCCTCCACGTTCTTCGGATCCACCTGGATCCCTTCACTCGACACTACGTGACGCAAAAATGCCACTGGTTCCAACTAGAACTCACATTTTAAGAACTTTGCATAAAATTTCTTCTCTCTCAAGGTTTGAAGCATTGTCCTCAAGTGCTGCTCATGATCCTCTCAACTCTGGGAGTACACCAGGATATCATCAATAAACACAATGATGAAAGTATCAAGATAAGGCCAAAATATGTTGTGCATAAAATGCATAAATGTTGTTGGGCATTGCTCAGCCCAAATGACATCACAAGGAACTTGTAATGACCATACCGACTCCTGAAAGCAATCTTCGAGATATCTGGCCCCCGAATCTTTAACTGATGATAACCTGAGTGCAAGTCAATCTTGGAGAACACTATGGCACGCTATAAATGATCAAATAGTCATCAATACGAGGCAAAAGATACCGAGTTTTCACTATGACTTTGTTCAACTGGCAATAATCAATGCACATACACATAGAACCATCCTTTTTTTTCACAAACAAGACAGGATCACCCCAAGGTGACACACTGGGATGATCGAAGACCTTATCAAGCAGTTCCTGTCACTGTTCCTTCAACTCAGGAGGGGTCATACGATAATGAGGAATAGATATGGGCTGAGTGCGCGGCAACAAATCAATGCCAAAACCAATATCTCTGTCGGGCGGCATGCCGAGAAGATCAGCTGGAAAGACATCATGGAATTCCCTCGCTATTGGTATTGACTCAACGATAGGGGTATCAATACTGATATCTCTCACATAGGCTAGATACGCGTCACACCCCTTCTCAACCATTCGCTAAGCTTTAAGAAATGAAATAATTCTACTGGGAGTGTAATCTAAGGTACCCCTCCACTCTAATTGCGGTAAACCTAGCATAGCTAGTGTCACGGTCTTGGCGTGAAAATCAAGAATAGCATAATGGGGCGATAACCAGTCCATGCCCAAGATAACATAAAAATCCACTATGCTAAGCAATAATAAATCTGATATGGTCTCAAAACCACTAAGAGTAACCGAGCACGACCAATAAATGCGGTCCACAATAAGAGAATCTCCCACAGGAGTAGGCGCATAAACGGGGAACAAAAAGAATCCCGAGATACGCCTAAATGCGGGGAAAAATAAGAGGACACATAGGAATAAGTGGAGCCTGGATCGAATAGAACTGATGCATCTCTATGACAGACCGGAACAGTACCTGTAATGGAACAATCAGAAGCAACTGCCTCTGTACGAGTAGGAAGGGCATAGTATCTGTCCTGGCCTCCCCTTCTAGGGAGACCTCTACCTCCCCGACCTACATCCCGATCTGGCTGAGCAGGTGGAATAGTAGCTGGTGCTGGAATCATGGCCTGAGGATTTGGTGGGGTAAGCGGTGCCTGAGAAGACTATGGAGGTGCATCCCTCCTGCGTCTGGGGAAAATCCTCACCACATGGCGAGTCTCGCAACACTTAAAATAACCTTGCTGCTGACGTGGTTGTGGGAACTGTGCGGTACGGGTACCCTAAGACCCATGAACACCTGAACATTGTGCATAGCCTGAACGCAAACTGAACTGGATGGCGCACAAAACCTCTACCATATCGTACCCCGTCTCCAAAATAAGGACCGATGGATCTCTCCAGTCTACGAGGTCTCCTCGCCTTCCTATACTCTCTCTCCTAATCTCGTCGATCCTCTCTCTCCTGATCTCGTCTATCCTCTCTCTCCTGGACCCACCTATCCTCTGCTCGGCAAGTGATCCCTACCACCTGCTGAAATGGGACCACAGGTTGTGTCGCCATGACACCTGGAACCTGACCAATGTGAACTCGCTGCTCTAGAGTGTGGACGGCGGGAATCTGGGTTCCTCCCCGGTTTGTGAAATAGCTGGTACAACCGGAATCAACCCCGCCTGAATAAATGTACCAAACATACTCAGGAACTGTGCTAAGGTCTCCTGAAGTCCGAAGGTAATAGCAAGTGCCTCTGGTACCTGCCCCCAACTGTAGCTACTGGCGACTACTCAACTGCTGCTCTGGTAGGTGCTCTAGCTGCGATGCGCACTACTTGTTGGCCTCTGCCTCTAGCGACACCTGCTCCGGGAGCGGCGTCATCGATAACTACAATTCGTGCCCTCACCATCTGCGAGAGGATGGAATGATAAAAGTTCAAACTACGAGATCAATAAGCTCGCAAGATAAGAATAAAAGAAGCGTAACTTTCCTACAGTTTCATAGCCTCCCGAAGATAAGTACAGACGTCTCTGTACCGATCCGCGAGACTCTAATAAATTGTCTTGTGACTCACGAGTACTATGAACCTAGAGCTCTGATATCAACTTGTCACGACCCATTTTTCCCCTCTGTAAGATGTCGTGACGGCACCTAGTCACTATGACTAGGTAAGCCTATTAACATAACGGAAACAAAGCAATAATTAACAACTAAGCTTCAATAGATACTACATAATGGTAGAATGCCGCTCGGCATATACAAGTAAAACCAATACTCGAACGTACACAATATTTCCCAAAATCCAGAATATCATAAGTCACAAGCTACAGAAAGAAGAAATTTTATACTCCAGAGTCTAACAAAAGGAAATACAAGAAGTGTTTGACATGGGGAAGAGTAGATAGGGACTCCGAGGTCTACAGACGCAACTGATATACCTTGAAGTCTCTACAGTTGCCTCGCCTCACTGATAATGCAGTTGATAAGTTGTACTTGGATCTGCACACGAAAAACATGTGCAAGGAAAGGCATGAGTACACCACAACGGTACACAGTAAGTGACAAGCCTAACCTCGGTCGAGTAGTGACGAGATCAGGTCAGGGCCCTACTGGTATATATATAATGAACTAAGACGGAATGAAATATTGCAGTAAAAATAAGTACTGAAATTTAACAAGAATTAAATCATAGAAAGTCAACAGCTCAGTACACAGAGATAACAACAAGGGATCTCCTAGGATACCGTCCCGTAGTCCCAAACGTAAATGTGCAGGGGGATCTACCAGAATATCGTTCCATAGTCCCAAAGTAAAAATGCAAAACAGGGGGGATCTACCAGAATATCGTTCCGCAGTCCCAAAGTAAATATCCAAAACAGGGGGATCTACCGGAATATCGTTTCGTAGTCCCAAAGTAAAATGCAAAACAGGGGTATCTACCGGAATATCGTTCCGTAATCCCAAAGTAAATAAGCAGAACAGGGGGATCTTCCAGATTACTGTTCCAAATTACCAAAGTAAATATACAACTCAATTAATAGAATGATAGTTACAACATGAAACCTACAGTTTAGACTATGTTCAAGTCAAGGAAAGCAGGTAGTTTCACTAAACATGCTCCACAGAGTTCAAATAGGCAACTAAAACACGTAGGCATGCTATTCTAACTAAACAGGATAGTTACATATGCTAGTGTAGTTCAAATAAAGGGAAACAAGTTATGACTTAGTGAAAAATGGGGTTTTACAACAAATATCTCGTGTACGTACTCGTCACCTCATGTACACGACGCTCACATATCAAACAATACCAAATCCTAAGGGGAGTTCCCCCATGCAATGTTAGGCGAGCCACTTACCTCAAACCAAGCTCAATCACTCGATAAAAATGCCTTTTCTACGAGTATCCGACTATGACTGGCCCAAATCTAGCCAAAAGCAATTACATATCACAAGTATAACTATAATAGACTAATCTAATCAATGAGATCAAGACTTAAATAAGAAATTTGAAAATCGCCATAAAAAGCCTCCCCGGGTCCACATCTCGAAATCGGGTAAAAGTCACAAAATATGAATACTCATTCACTCACGAGTCCAACCATACCAAAATTAGCCAATTCAGATGACAACTCGACCTTCAAATCCCCAATTTATGGTTTATGAAATTTCTACAATTTTTCAAAAATTTCCATCTCAAAGTACTAATTAAATAATCAAATTAGTGATTTATTCATGTATATTAACCAAATCCGAGTTAGAATCACTTACCCCGATGAATTTATTGAAACCCCATAAAAATCGTCTCAAACCAAGCTCTCAAGGTCCAAAAATAAAATAATAACCTAAGCCTCGGTTATATAGTACATTATCAGAACTCACTATGTGCTGTCAACACAATTCCTAGTGTGGTCGCACATCCCGGCTCTTGCGGTCGCACAAAAATTATGCAGCCGCACTCTCTTGGTGACTGCATTGCCAAGATTTAGTATTTTAGCCATAACTTTCTATATAGATGTCAAAATAATGACTGCTTTACCTTTCTGGAAACTAAAATCGAAGGAATACAACTTTTGTTTTAAAATCATCTCAAAACTTCTCGAAGATAAAAAGATATAAGATTCCGAAGTCGGACCAGCGAATCTGAGACTTCCAGAGTACGGTAGCACACAAAATTGTGCGGTCCGCACTTCCAAAGACCTCCCCCCCCCCCCCCC
>ML344800.1:0-60655 GCA_005239505.1 Nicotiana paniculata | reverse complement strand
AAAAACCCCCCCCCCCCCCCCCAGAACAACATTAGAGTGCCAAAAAGCACGTACTCGCTCAAAACTCACCCTGAAACATACCTGAGGCTCCCGAGACATCAACCATACATACCAACCAATCCTAAACACCATACAAACTTTGTCGAGCCCTTAGATCACATCATGAAATGTTAAAATCACGAATCATCCTCCAATTCAAACTTAAAGAACTTGAAACTTCCAAATTCCAAAACCGATGCTGAAACCAACCAAACCACATCCGATTGACCCCAAATTTTGCACACAAGTCAAAACCAACCTTACGGACCTACTCTAACTTACGGAATTAGAATCCGACCCCGATATAAAAAACTTCACTACCGGTCCAAAACTCAAAAACTTTGACTTTCGCCATTTCAAGATTAATTGAGCTATAGACATCCAAAACACAATCCGGACATGCCCTTAAGCCAAAAATCACCCAGAGCTAACGAAATCAACGGAACTCTATACCGTAGCCATCTACACACTGTTCCGATTACGGTCCAAATTCTATGACTTAAGCTCTCATTTAGGGACTAAGTGTCCCAAAACACTCCAAACACCAAAACAAAATCTTTCGCCAAGTTACAATAGTAGAAAATAGATACGGGGTAAGTAGTTAATAGGGGATCGCGGCTATTACTCTCTTAATGACCAGTCGGATTGTTACACTATGCCCCAGAGGTACCATGGTGGCAAGTCACATATGTTGGATTATAGTACAGTTCATCTAGATGAGAGCTTGGGTTATGAGGAGAAGCTAGTTGCTATTGTTGACAGGAAGGTCCACAAGTTTAGGTCTAAGAAGATTTTAGCAGTGACATCGGAGGGGTCAACCAGTCGAGGAGGCGACTTGGGAGATCGAGGAGGACATACGCAGAAGATACCACACTTATTTGGCGCTCAAGGTATGATTCTAAACCCGTTCAAGGATGAACGTTTATATAATAGGTGGAGAGTGTAATGACACGACTTGTCGTTTTGCTTTTTAGATCTTCTTTCCCCTATTTAATACTTCTCCTACATGTTTTTACTGTTCTATGACTTGTGAGGATAGTTAGTTTTTTTTGGAAGGGTTCAGGTTTAATTAAAAACACTCCATAATAGTGTACTAAGGTGTGTAAGTTTGACTTGAGTCAACACTTTGAGTAAACAACCTCGGAATTAGGATTTGATTATTCCAAAAGGTTTGTACGATGATTTTGGACTTGGGCGCATGTTCGTATTAAGTTACGGGTGGACCAGTAGGGTTTTAATACTTAATGTTGAATGTTGGGATTCCAAGCCTTGGAATAGGTTAGTATAGTGATTTATGACTTGTGCGTAAAATTTGGCGTCATTCCGAGTTGTCTATGTATGGTTCATCGCGTTCGGAGTTAGTTGAAATTAGTTTGAAGTTTAGAAGTTGATTAATTCGGGGTTGAGATGTGATTCTTGGTTTCAATGGTATTTATGTGTTTTGAGACTTCGATTGGGTGTGTAGTATGTTATGGACTTGTTGGCTAGTCCCACGATCGTGAAGGAGGCTGGAGAGGGGTCTGAATTTTACTCTTCGCGAACACGATAAGGGCCTCGTGAACACTATGGATGATCTTTTTCCCCTTCGCAAACACGGAACCATCTTCGTGAACGTGGATCCATCTTTATGAACACAAAGAAGGTTGAGACTGAGTTGGGCTGGAAGGCATTGGCCTTCCCAGCCGCGACTAGGGGACCGCGAACATGAAGAGCTAGAGGTATTGCTCATCGTGAACGTGAACGTTCTGTCATGAACTTGTAGAGGAAGAAGCTGGGCTGAGCCAGTTTTGCCTTCGCGATCGCAAGTGACTTTTCGCGATTGCAAAGAAGGATCACATGGGCAGATTGCATTTTATTTCATGACTTAGCTCATTTTTCTCACTTTTCACTTGGGTTTGGACAAATTTGAGAGCTCTTTTGAGGTGGATTTTCATCAAACATCAAAAGGTAAGTGATTTCTATCAATTATGAGTTAAATACATGGAATATGGGTAGATTTTAACATAGAAATTAGTAAAATTGTGGGATTTTATTGGAAAACGTAGGGTTTAATAAAAATGGGATTTGACCATGAAATTGATTATGGAGTTGGGAATAAATTATATACTTGAGTTTTTAATGTCATGGATAATGTTTATCTTTGAAAATTTACAAAATTCAGGCATGTGGGACCGGGTTTGACTTTTATTGAATTTTCGAGCGAGGTTGGGAAATTATTCTAAGAGTTAAATTATGAACTTTTGAGCATATATTAATTGGCTTGTACGACCTTTGACTAGTTTCAAATTGCTCGGTGTCAATTTGAGACTACTAGTGAGGTTTAAGAGCCGAGTAATAAGCTTGGAAGCGAGGTAAGTCTGTCACCTAATCTTGTAAAAGAGAATTATCCCCATAGGTGTATTAATTGTTGTGTTCTACTTGTTGTGGGCGCTATGTACGCGCTATGCCTTCAAGGAAAGTTGTGGTATTTGGCGATTTCGTAATAATTCTTGTCCGGAAGTTATAGTATTGTTATTTACCTGTATCGTTGCTACTTGTTCGAGTTTCATACCTAGCTACTTTATGTATTTTATTATTTTGACCACTAGTAAGTGTCAAGTTGGACCCTCATCACTAATTATTCGAGGTTATGCTAAATACTTAATGGGTACACATTGATTTACGTAATCATACTACACTCCTGCACTGTTCGTCCAGGTACTGAGACATGTACTTTTGGTGGTCATAAGGGTGCGTAGACGCAGTACATGGAGATTTAGTAGTGAGCTTCCTTTCATGCTTCAATCTGCAGCACCCGGAGGCTCTCTCTTATCATATTTATTATTTCTGTCTATATTTCAAACTGTAACTGTAGAGGTTTTATATATTACACTAGATGGCTCATGCACTTGTGACATCGAGTTTTGGGGGTTCCTAGTGGATGTTCACATTTGTAATGGAAAGACTCGACCAATCATTTTGAGCTCTAGCATGTCGTTCAGCGTTTCAGACCTCGAGTAAATTCAGTTCATATATTATGACTTGTACATGTATTTGGTTTTGATTTTGATTTTCGAAAATTTCAAAGTTGATTTGGAAAAATAATTCTCAAATCAGAAGATTTAAATTGGAAGAGTGACAAAAGTGTAACTTTTGAGTAAACGACCTCATAATTGGATTTGAAGGTTCCAATGGATTCCTAAGATGATTTTGAACTTGAGCGTATGCTTGGGTTGAGTATCGGGTGGTCCGGGAGCGTTTCAGTGCTTATTACCGAATCTTTATATTTTAAAGGTTTTGAAATTTACTAACTTTGACTTGGAGTGGACTTTGGTATTATCGGACTCCGGGTGGTGTTAACTTGTGTGTGATGTTTGGTCGTGATCCGGAATGTCAAAGTTATTCGGACACGTTAGGCGAAGTTTGAAGGTTTGAAAGTTAAAAGAAGAATTTTGATCTTCGATTTGTGGTTTTGATGTTATGCATGGAGTTTTTAGCCTTTAGGTAAATTTTGATAATATATTAGGACTAGTTGGCATGGTTGGACAGGGTCCTGGGGGCCTCGGGTGTGATATGGGGTGGTTTCGGACCAAGTTGGGGTGTTGTGTTGCTGCTGGTACTGGTGTTATGTTGCGTGATTGCGTGTGGATGTATGTGATCGTGAAGAAGTAAAATTTGGGTTGCTACTTTTTGTGCTTCGGGATCACGACTAGAGAGTCGCGAATGCGGAAAAGAAACTGGGCCACGGGATGTTGTTCTGCGCGAGCACGATAGTAGATCCACGATTGCGAGGGTGAAAGAGCAGAGAAGATTGACCTTCATGAACGCGGCTGGGAAACTGCAAACACGAAGGAAGCTCGTGCAGCTCGATCCATATAGTAATAATATATATAAAGCCAATATGGCATGTTACGGCGTGCAACCCGATCCCATAATCATCACACATAATCAGGCCATTAGCCTCACTCAATCATCAATCTCTCCAGACTCTCGGGCTCACAAATCTCTTGACACTCATCCCAAACAATGATAACATGATGTGACAACAATTGATAAAGAGATTGAGATATGATATGCAAATGAATGAATGTGACTGAGTGTGTAATTGCAATGTAAGAAAATAACTCAACATCATAAATGACCTCAGTGGGTCTTAACAGAGTAAGCATATGGCCTAGACATGATTTCTAACATGATTCAAAACTCATATAATAAAACAAGCAGGGAGAACATGGAAGTAATAGGATATAACACCAAAACAAGTTCGGTCATAGTTTAATAGTCGACTAAAATCATGATTTCCTCAGTGCACACCCACACACTCATCACCTAGAATGTGTCTCACTTTATACACCTCTTATAACACATTTCCCAGGGTTAAATACCCTCAAATCTAAGTTTAGATATGTTACTTACCTCGAACAAGCCAATTCCAATACCGAGCAAGCCTAACAATGCCCTAGAAATGCCATCCTGTGCGTGTCAACCTCTTAACGGCTCAAAATTAGCCAAAAGAAACTCAAAACATCAAATAATGCCAATGGAAACAAACCCAATCGATAAAGGTTGAATTTTTAATCAAAATCCCAAAGTCAACCAAAAAGTCAAACCCGGACCCGCACCTCGGAACCCGACAAAACTCACCAAATCTGACAACCATTTAATTACGAGTCCAACCATACTAGTTTCACTCAAATACGACTCTGAATCGATGTTCAAAACTCAAAAATTCACTCTATGAAATTTTAGACAAAACCCCCCAATTTCTCTTTCAAATCATCAATCATATTCCAAAAGCGAAGACAGATTCATGAAATATATTCAATATCGAGAAAGAACACTTACCCTAATTTATGCGGCAAAAATCGCCTAAAAAATTGCTTCAATTCGAGCTCCATAGCTCCAAATATGCTAAAATGGTCGAAACCTCCGAAAATAGATTACTTATAATCACTGGACGAATCAGTGAATCGCGATCGCAAAAATACCATCATGATCGCGGAGAAGAAAGATGCACTGCCACTGAAACACTCTACAATTTGCATGCCTCCTCATGCGAACGCGATGCCTACAAATGCCAAATGTCCGCGAACACGGACTCACCCACACGAACGCGAAAAAGGAATCACCAATGCCCATCTCTCTCTATGAGAACGCGTACTATAACCAACACAAAGCTACATGAACGCGGTCATCCAATCCCGTCCGCGATGAAGAAACTGCCCAGCTCCAATTTTCCCCTATGCGGTCGCACCTCCACTTTCACGATCGTGAAGAAGAATTGGGGCACCAGACACCAACAAAAACCAGCGATGAAAATATGAAGAAAATGGTCTGAAATTAATCCTAAACACCCCCGAGCCCCTCAGGACCCTGTGGGAACATACCAAAAATCCCCATAACATAACACGGACCTACTCGAGGTCTCAAATCACACATAACGACATTGAAATAACGAATCACACCTCAAATCAAGCTTAATGAACTTTTGAACTTTCAACTTCCAATACTCGTGCCCAACCATATCAAATCAATCCGGATGGACTCAGATTTTGCACACAAGTCCCAATTGACATAACAAAGCTATTATAATTCCCAAAACCACAATCTAAACCTGATATCATCAAAGTCAACTCTCGATCATCTTTCGTCAATTAGTGTCGAAACCTTCTAGAAATATCCAAAAGCAAATCCATGCATATGATCCAGTCCAAAATCACCATCCGGAGAGAAGTGTTTGATACAAAGAAACTTCGTAGGATGTAGTGGATTGCTCGAGGACTAGCAGTGATTTAAGTGTGGGGTGTTGATTATACGCTAAATTCACATAGCTTAGCATATATTTATACTCTAACTTAATGATGCTTCACGATCTTAATTGTGTTAAATGATGATAAATTTTCTCTAATGGTGATTTTTAAGTTTCACAGGAGTACAATAAGTTATTGAGGACTTATGACGGCGATCCGGGCAAATTTGAAGAATAACAGGCCATGGGGTAATTTCAGGGTGATTTGAAGGCTAGTTTAGTTTAACGAGGAAGTGAAGAACCCCATTTGCGCGGGCTGTGGCGCGACCTTAGCGCGCCCGTGCTAGTCTAGTGATCGTCCATGCAGTGTAAAGCCCCATTAGCGCGGGCTGTAGCGCGAGACTAGCGCGCCCGCGCTAGTACAGACGGGAAAAATAATTCGAAAGGGGTATTTTTGGAAGTTCGAGGCCAATCCACTTAACCTATAAAATTTTCAATTCGCCCAAAGGAGTAGATTATAAAGGTTTAGTCTTTAGAACAAGAAAAGCAAGGGCAAGAGGCAAGGAGGCAATTGGGCATCAATCCATATCTCCTTCTTTTGTGCTTTTGCCTTTGCTTATGAATTCTTTTGTAGTTCTTATCATTATTATGAGTAGCTAACTTTTATAATCTAAGGTTTTGGTGAAACCCGTTGGGGGATGACTTTATTGTGATATTAATATAGTTTTGGTTGGTTGTTAATCTCTATTTGTTCAACTACGTTCCTGTTGTAGTTGATTGAAGGGACCTCAATTATTTGTGCCTATTTATTATGTATCTACTTGATAGAGAGTGCATATTTAGGTAGTTGTTTGAATAAAACCACTCCCGGAGTATAGGCGAGAGTCATAACCGAGTGTTTAGAGGTTGAATTAGCGATAACGATACATCGGGTGCAATCTAAAGTGAACTGTAATGCAATCTAGCTAGCGTAACTTGAGAGAGTGCGTCTAGTAAATTATCATAATTACTTGAGAGAAATTTATGGTAACTGGAGTGTTCATGATTATAGAGTCAACTAAATCAAAACTATAGGAAGTATACAAGAAGGAAGTTCACCAACAGGGGAAACCATAACCTTAGACCTTTAATCCAATTGTTTACATCTTATTGTTAGTTAATCTTAAGTTTATTATTTCTGTGCAGCTATAGTAGTAGAAACAACACAAAGTGATATACACAACGTTTGAGAAAGTTGACTATTGAGAATCTAGTAATCTAAATACGACATTTTATACGTTAATTCCCTGTGGGATTCGACTCTGGGCAAAATACCCGGATTATATTTGCAACGCCCGCTTAGTCTTTTAATATACATATTTGAGCGTGGTCAATTTTGGGCGTCGTGCCGGGGACTTAACGGTATTATCAAGTGTAGTTGAAGGAAAATTCTTAAGTATAGTCGATTTTCTTTGATTTCATACATATATTGAATTTCTAATGTTTGATAAACCGATGGTACAGGTGCATGCCTAGAAACTCCTCGAGAACTGGTGGCGCATTTGAAGCATTGCCAGACCCCGAAAAGGTTTTCAGGCCTTTTAACAGGGCCAATCAAAGAAGCAAACAAAATCACACATTTAACACATACAACCAGACATGGCAAAGTTGAATGACAGAAACAACATTAATGTTGGGGATGGTGTGGTCGACCCAGTTGCACGGATTGCAGCGCCTGGGGTACCCGTTGTACCTGAGGCACCACTATACGACTAGGCACAACCCACAGCTGACAACTTGGCAACCGCGATTTTGGTCCCTCAGATTGAAGCAGAGTCCTTCCAGATTACAAACAATATGCTGCACTTGTTGCAAAATAAGGGGCTATTTTCGGGGTCGTACGTTGAGGTTCCCTAGCAGCATTTAAAGAACTTTCTGTCCATCTGCAAGACCTAGAGGCAACCGAATGTTACCCTAGAGGCATTAAGACTATTATTGTTTCCGTTCTCGGTGACAGGAGTTGCCCAGACTTGGCTCAACTCCCTCCCTATCAACTCTATCGCAACATGGGAGGAGTTGGTCAAGCAATTTTTCAATAAATTCCATCCACCAAACAAGACAGCACAGCAGATTTATGAGATCATAAGCTTCAAACAGAAGCCCACGGAGACAATGCAGAAGACATGGGAACGGTTTAAAGGGATGCTGGTTATCTGCCCTCGCCATGGTATTCCTGAGAAAATGTTGGGGCATCAATTCTATATGGGTCTGGCTAATGGTGTAAAAGCCAATGTTGATGCTTCAGCTGGTGGAGCATTCCTTAGCAAGACATGGAGAGAGTGCCAGATTTTACTTGATACGATGGCATAGAATTCAAGGTGGACAACCAGGGGTGCTCCTATTACCCCAGTTGTTCACTCATTGCCATTAGATCTGTCAAACACTATGGCTGAAAACATGGCTACTTTAATGACACAGATGAGTATTCTTACTAAGAAGGTAGAGGAGTCGGGGATAAAGCAGCAAGTTCATATTGTGGATACTACCAATGGGGGATTATGCACATATTGCATTAGTCAACCAATTGGTAATCAGTGGAATGCAGATTGTGATCACCCTCATTACCCAGAAAACATGAATTATGTGTCAAATTATGGAGGCCAGAGACAGGGGGCAGAACTGGGGTCAGCAAGTTCAACTGTATAGACCACCTCACCATCAATAGAACAATGGAAACATGGGTTCCATGAGACCTCATGGTAATGTGGCACCTTATTAGATGCCACAAGGTTATAACAATCAAAATCAGCAGCAAGCATACCACCCTCCTCAGCAACAACATGGGGGGAGGCAATAAGATGGGGTTTCCAGGCTTGAAGCAATGATGCAACAGGTGATTGGGTCGACTACCAAAATGAGTGAGAGAGTAGATGCACATGATGCAACTATTAAAAATATTGAAGTGCAGTTGGGATAGATATCTATGTTAGTGAACAATCGTCCTCTTGGGACTTTACCTGCAGACACTCAAGTAAATCCTAAGGACCATGGCCCGAAGCAGATGATGGCAGTGCGTCTCTGCAATGGCAGGGACTTAGACTTGGAACAAGAGTTGGCTCGTGAAAGCACGCAGGTAGAGACACTAGTACCAGTGCCAATCGAAATTGATGGTTCTACAAACTCGACCAAGGTAATAGTGCAAACTACTAAAGGAGAACTTATTGGGCAGAGTGAGGCTGAAAAGGAAGTGGAAATAACCCCAGAGCCAGTAGTTGAGGTGGTAGTTGAGAAATAAAAATCCCAAATCACTGGGAAGAAGAGACCGCCAGCCACATTCCCTCAAAGGCTGGCCAAATACCAAAAGGATGAGCAATACAAAAAGTTCTTGGATATGCTAAAGCAGATACATGTAAACATTCCTCTGATTGATGCTCTGAAAGAGATGCCTGGGTATGCGAAGATGATGAAGGACTTGATGTCCCGGAAGTTTGATTTCCAAGGCTTGGCGACTGTGACTTTGACTCAGACTTGCAATGTTGTGGTAACACGACCAATAGCAAAAAAATTGTCTGATCCAGGGAGTTTTACAATTCCCTGCACCATTGGCAATTTTTTTTTTACCAAAGCACTGTGTGATTTGGGGGCCAACATTAATCTAATGCCCTTGGACATTTATAAGAGACTGGGTATTGGTAGAGCCAGACCAACTTCCATGTTTATGCAGCTAGCTGATAGGACAGTGAAGAGACCGTCGGGTATTTTGGATGATGTTTTGGTGCAAGTGGGGAAGTTTGTGTTCCCTGCTGATTTTATGATACTAGATTGTCGAGTGGATGAAGAGATTCACATAATCTTGGGAGGCCATTTTTGGCCACAGGTAGAGCTCTCATTGATTGTGAGACTGGGAGCTCAAGATGAGGCTTAATGATGAAGAAATCACATTCAGTGTGCAGAAATACATGAGGCGACCGAGTGAGTTCGCCAACTGCTCTCTAATTGATGTTGTGGATGTGATAGTGGAGGAAGATGATGCATCCTAAACTATTGAGGACCCCCTTGCTGCATGTTTAATGAATTTAGATGAGGTAAATGGGGAGGAATTGATAGAGTGAGTGTTAGCACTTGAAGGTAAAGGGGTATGGCCGAGGGCTCTCGAGTTTGAACCATTGCACTTAGAGAAAAGAGAGACCCCTCCATCCAAGCCCTCTGTGGAAGAACCTCCCAAACTAGAGTTGAAATCATTGCCAGCCTATCGCAGGTACGCATTTCTACGCCCTAATTCTACGCTACATGTTATTATCTCATCCAGTTTGTTAGATTTGCATGCAAATAAGCTGTTACAGGTACTCTAAGAGTGCAAGACTGCCATTGGATGGACCATGGCAGATATCAAAGGGATCAGTCCGGCATATTGCATGTGCAAGATTCTCCTGGAAGAGGGACAAATACCTTCCAGGGAACATCAAAGGCTCTTGAATACAAACATGAAGGAAGTGGTGAAGAAAGAAATCATCAAGTGGTTAGATGCGGGAATCATTTTCCCCATCTCTGACAGCAGTTGGGTTAGCCCAGTGCAATGTGTTCCAAAAAAGTGTGGCATGACGGTTGTAAAGAATGACAAAAATGAGTTGATATCTACAAGAACCGTCACGGGCTGGAGAGTATGCATCGATTACAGAAAGCTGAATCTTGCCACCCGAAAAGACCACTTCCCACTTCCATTCATTGATCAGATGCTCGACAGGCTTGCAGGAAGGTCTCACTTTTGTTTCCTGGACGGGTGCTCGGGGTACAACCAGATTTCAATCACCCCGGACGACAGGGAAAAGACCTCCTTCACATGCCCCTATGGGGTATTTTCCTTCAGAAGGATGCCATTTGGCCTATGCAATGCACCTGCCACATTTAAAAGGTGCATGATGGCAATATTCACAGACATGGTCGAAGACATCATGGAGGTATTCATGGATGATTTCTCAATTGTGGGAAATTCATTCGATGAGTGCCTAGCAAACCTGACTCGTGTCCTAAAAAGGTGCATTGAGACGAATCTTGTGCTTAACTGCGAGAAGTGCCATTTCATGGTACAAGAAGGGATCGTCTTGGGGCACTTGGTGTCAAGTAAAGGAATTGAGGTGGACTGAGCTAAAGTCGATGTGATCGAAAAACTTCTACCTCCCACATCAGTCAAAGCTATAGCTTCCTTGGGCATGCCGGGTTCTACCGGCGATTCATTAAAGACTTCTCCAAGATCGCCAACCCCCTCTGTAAGTTTCTTGAAAAAGATAACCCCTTTGTGTTTTCTAATGATTGCAAGGTGGCATTTGAGGAGCTGTAAAAGCGGTTAGTCACGACACCAATTATCGTTGCACCCGACTGGGAGCAACCATTTGAACTCATGTGCGATGCCAGTGACTACGCACTGGGAGCCGTGTTGGGTCAGCGCAAAGATAAAATAATGCACCCAATTTACTACGCAAGTAGGACTTTGAGTGGAGCTCATCTGAACTACATGGTGACCGAAAAGGAGATGTTGGCAGTAGTGTTCTCCTTTGACAAGTTCAGGTCTTACTTGATCGGGTCGAAGGTGATTGTGTACAATGAATCACGCAGCCATCAGATACTTGGTTGAGAAAAAAGAGTCTAAGTCGCGCCTAATTTTTTGGGTGCTACTTCTTCAAGAATTTGACTTGGAGATTCCTGACCGCACGGGAACGGAGAACCAAGTCGTTGACCATTTGTCACGTCTTGAAGGTGCTGATAATGCAATTGAATCGGAGGATATTCTGGAATTCCAGACGAGCAGCTACTCGCCACGAGCGTAGAGGATGTGCCATGGTATGCAAACATTGCAAACTACCTAGCAAGTGATATTGAACCTTACAAACTCTCTTCTGTCCAAAAGAAAAGGTTTTATCGTGATTGCCGCAATTACTATTGGGATGAACCTCATTTGTTTACAATTTGTATTGATAACATGATCGGGAGGTGTGTCCCCGAGATAGAACAATTTTCTATTTTGCAGGCTTGTCATGCATCACCATATGGAGAGTGCGAACAACAGCTAAGCTGCTAGAGGCCGGGTTCTACTGGCCTACTATGTTAAGGGCTGTAACGAATGTCAAAGGACGGGGAACATATCCCGTCTTCATGAGATTCCCATAAATCCAATACAAGAAGTGGAGGTGTTTGATGTATGGGGGATTGACTTCATGGGTCCCTTTGTCAGCTCTTACGGCAATAAGTACATACTTGTTGTTGTAGACTACATGTCCAAATGGGTAGAAGCTGCAGCGTTCCCCACCAATGATGCAAGAGTGGTGGTGGGGTACTTGAAGAAAAACATATTCACCCGTTTTGGGATCCCAAGGGCTATTATTAGTGACGGAGGCACTCACTTTTGCAATCGTGTCTTCAAGAAGCTACTCCAAGTATGATGTGCGCCACAAGGTGGCAACCTCTTATCACCCTCAGAGGAGCGGGAAGATTGAGGTATCAAACCATGAAATCAAGTGTGTGTTGACCAAAACAGTAAACGCCACAAGAACTGATTGGGCGAAAAAACTTGATGACGCACTCTGGGCCTATAGGACTTCATTTAAAACACCAATTGGTATGTCTCCATACAAGTTGGTATTTGGTAAGTCCTGTCACCTGCCTGTGGATCTATAACACCGAGCGTGGTGGGCATTAAAGCAGTTGAACATGGATCTCGATGCTGCGAGAGAAAATAAAGTCACAGAGCTGCATGAGTTGGAAGAGTTCAGATATCAAGCATTTGAGAGCACAAGGCTATATAAAGAGAGAATGAGGAGGTTACAGGATAAAAACATTATGGACCGAAATTTCAAACCCGCAGAAAAAGTATTGCTCTACAATTCAATATCGAGATTGTTTCCGGGTAAGCTCAAGTCCCGATGGTCTGGACCATTCAAAGTGGTCGAAGTGTTTCCCTCTGGTGCTGTGGAGATTGCTACTGAAGATGGGTCCAATGCCTTCAAGGTTAATGGACAAAGATTAAAACTGTATGTGGGGATGAATGAGACCAATGAGTTGTCTGTGGTGCATTCTTTTGAACATCAGAGGTTGAGTGAGCCTTAAATGCGCTCATTCTGCATCATGCCGCGACGGTAAACCAGGCGCTTCATGGGACGCAACCCATTGATTGTTGTACTCATCGTGCTGCGACGTTAAATCAAGCGCTGGTTGCGAGGCAACCCAACACATATAGTGTTTATATTATAAATTACTAACATATGCAGGTGTGCGAGAAAAGGGGTGAACACAGGACCCCAAGAAAGAAGAAAACAAAAGAATGATTTCTGCTGACGCCTGGACTAGCGCGCCCGCGCTAAGGTCGCGCTAGTCAGGTTTCTCACTGCCTCTCCAACTGAGCCACTAGCACGGCCATGCTAATCTCATTCTAAAGGCCGTGCTAATGGGGTTTTACATTGTCCCACGACCCCTGGACTAGCGCGCCCGCGCTAAGCTAGCGCTAAGGCCGCGCTAGTCCGTCTCGACACAGGTAAGTTGTTTCAGTTTTTTTTTTTGTTATTTTTTGTTATTTTCTTTTTGTAATTTTCCCAACCACCCAAATTAAATTTTTACCCCACCCCAACTGACCAAACCCCTTCCACTACCCCAACTCTCCCTTTCCCATTCGAACACAACCTCCATAGACCCTTCCCCTTCTTCTTCTTTTCCCCTTCCTCTTCTCCCCACACGAACTCAAGCACATCTTGCAGATATTTACTTTCCTTTCCCTCCTAAAACTTATGAAATCTCAAGCCCAAGTCTTCCTCCATCCCCATTACTCCATCTCCCTCCTTCAACTCTACAGGTATGTATTTCTCACACTAATTTTCTTTTTATTTTTTTTGTAACTTTGTTTTTCTTTTCCCTTGTGTACAAAAAATTGTAGCTTTTTCTTATTTGGTAGTAGTTGATTTGTACTGAAAAGTGATGACATGAGAAGTATGAGGTGTTGTGATTATGTTTGGGTTATTGTGGTGGTGCTTCATATCATATATATTGAGTGTTTGGGGTTTAAATTGGTCAATGCCCACCACATGTTTGTAAAAATGCCCCATTGGAGGGAGTTAATGTGACCAATTTTGTGGTGAAGTGTGAGTAACCACAATTGGGTCACCCTCTTTTACTGAGCTAACATTGTGCTAATTGTAGGTACCATGCCTCCACGCAAGCGACCAGCCACCGGATCGTCCTCCAGCCGCCCGACAAGAGCTTCTACCGGGGGACAGCCTCATAAAATAATTGACTCCAGGCCTTTCAATAGGAAAAAGTTCGTCTCCGCAAAGGCCTAAGACCGGTTCAATGAAAAGGAGGATAAAACGGTCGTCCCTGAGAAAGCCATGGATATCAACGCACTCAAGATAAACTGTCCTAATATGCCTGAAGAGCTAATACGACGACGCTTGGATGTCTTCTTGGAAGAGCCTGATGAGGAAAATGCCATGCTTGTTCGGGAGTTTTATGCGAATGATCCAGAACATAAGAAATATGTGGTAACAATGCGGAAAAGTCCAGCCAATGCCTCCATAGAGAATATCCGGACAGTGTACAGGCTACCTCCACCAGCGGAGGGCTATGTGGATGGCTACTAGACATATCGTGGAAAAAATACTCCCTGAGATACGATCACCCCGATCATCTGTCAGCCGGGAGTCACATTGAAGTGATATAAATATGGAAACAAATTCCACTCCTCGGCCCTCAAGTTTGAGGCCAAATGCTGGTTGTACTTGATCAACAACCGCCTCCTGCCTTCCAAGAACCTTTCAGAGGTGAACATCCCTCAAGGGTGTTTGATTTGGTGCTTCATGAATAATGCACCATTCGATGTAGCCAAGGTGATTCATGACGAGATGTTTACACACATGAAGGTCAAACGGTATGGATTCTTCTACACTTCGCTCATCACTCGTTTGTGCAGACAGGCTGGTGTGTCCGGTTATTTTGCTATAGATGATCGGGTGCCTGTGGTGCACCCCTTCACAGCTGATAGAGTCACTACGGACAAGGATATGGTAGTGGTGACTTAGGATTTGATAGAGCAGGACTTTGAGGATGCTGAGGCGGAGGAGGAGCCACAGCATGGTGAGGATGATACTGAGCACGTGGAGGAGGAGCAGCCTGCTCAGGAGCAGGCTGCGGATGTTGGAGGCCCATCTGGGGCCAGTCAGGGACAGCGGTTAGACCACCTAGAGCAAGATGAGGCTGGGCTGAGGACCTCGGTGACTTACCTAGGGACTCATATTGATGAGATGGCCACCCAGCAGAAGAAATCTGAGAAGAGGATCATAGGTTGGCTCCGCGTTCTGGGCCATGCGTGCAACGTGGACTCAGGCACCGTCTCCGATCAGGATTGAGCTGTCAGGTACGTCCCCTTTCCTTACTCTATTTTTAATTGGCCATGAGGACATGTCCTCATTTTAAGTGTGGGGTGGGGGATGGATTCCCTGTTTTGTTGTATTTTGTACAGTTATGAATTGTTTGCTTTCGTTTGTGTTTAACTTGGTAGAATTGTAGTTTTGTTTTATGTTTTCTTTTTGTAGTTCATTTTAGTTGTTTTTTAGGTATAGTTAATCAAGTCTTCTTGTCCCGACGACGGATCTCTTCGGCAGGGTTCTTGAGGGTCAAAGTCGATTGGAAAAAACAAATCAGAAAATTTAGTGGACTCTTCCTGATGACGGATTTCTTAGGAAGTTTTCTTAAGGAAGGTTAGTCCAAAGAAAACACCAAAAAGATTTTTTTCTTTTTTTATTTTTTGAGGTTGTGTAGAACCTCCCCCTTGGTTTTTCTTTTGACCGCGGTTCTTTTCCAAGGGTTTAGCTTGAACCGGGTATAGCTAGCTTCTTCTTTTATTTTTAGTTATTAGGAATCCTTTGGGCAAGGTGTTGAATGATAAAATGCTACCCTTAGTGTGTTACACCCAAACACCGTGAATCCTAGAGTGTGACGCTTAGGCTCACTTGTTGACTCTTGTAAAATGCCTTAATGGTGCATGTTGTAACTAGCTTGAATGCTCAATGGAGTATTTTGATGAACCAATTTGGATTGAATTATGTGCCATGTGTGTGTGAGGTATTTTGCATCTTATTCTATGTCTGCATTTGGTACCTAGAACTTTCCCCGTTTGTGTACAAATAGAAATAGAAGTTTGTTTAGTCTTAGAAGGGGTATAGGCATGTCTTTGTTAAGCCAGACACAAATATGTACCCACCTGAATGTAATTAACCATAGTCAACCCCATTGAGTTTATAAGCTTGTTTCTTTAATAACCACATTATGAACCATAACTAATTGTTTGAATAGCCTGTCTGTTTGAACCCTGTACCTCCCATGAGTACTTGAATTGTTAGCTGATATGTAATAGTCAAAGTGTGGGGTGGTGGTTTGATCTGTAAGGAAAATAAAGGAAATAGAATGAAAGGTGCAAAAGTGTGAAAGAAAAAAAAAAGAAATAAAATGCAAAAGTGAAGGCCACTTAGAGAAAAACAAAAGAAAGAAATAGGACCATAAATACATGTAGTCCTTGATAATTAGTGGCATGAAAAATAAAATTGCACCTAAAGAATAGTGGGGTAATTATGAAACAAAGCGTGGTGAAAGTTCTGGCCAAGCATGAAAATGGGTTGAATGTTAACGTAATTGTATTAAAAGTGCTTAGGGAGGTTAGTCACTATACCCAAATGTATCCTACCCGTCCCTTAGCCTACATTACAACCAAATAAAGACATATTGATCTTAGATTGAATAAACTCAATTAGTAGAGTATTACACTACGGACAAGCCTATGGCGTATCTCTGTGGCATATGAATGTTCTTTTTGAGAGTGAGTGAATTCTTTCAAATTAAATTTCATGTTGCTCTTACTAATATCTCTTTTAGAACTACTCTCAATTGTGTGAAGTGAGGGCACGTGATTTATGGAAAAGAGGTAAGTCTTGACCTCCTTGTAGAGTATCTCGAAGAAGTAAGAGTATGGCTTGGCATTTGAGAGTCGCCGCTTGAGGCATAGATGTTACACTTCTATGTTTAATGCTTGTAAAATGTTGTGGTGTGACACCGTAGGGAAGTTTTTGATAAAAAGAAACCTTGTAGGATGTAGTGGATTGCTCGAGGACTAGTAATGATTTAAGTGTGGGGTGTGGATGATAGGCTAAATTCACATAGTTTAGTGTATATTTATACTCTAACTTAATGATGCTTCACAGTCTTACGTGTGTTAAATGATGATAAATTGGCTCTAATGGTGATTTTTGTGTTTCACAGGAGTACAATAAGCTATTGAGGACTTATGACGGTGATTGGGGCGAATTTGAAGAATAACAGGCCATGGGGTAATTTCGGGGTGATTTGAAGGCTAGTTCAGTTTAATGAGGCAGTGAAGAACCCCATTAGCGCGGGCTATAACGCGAGACTAGCCCGCCCGTGCTAGTCCAGACGGGAAAAATTCGAAAGGGGTATTTTTGGAAGTTCGGGGCCAATCCACTTAACCTATAAAAGGTTAAGTTTTCCCAAAGGAGTAAATTATCAAGGTTTAGAGTTTAGAACAAGAAAATCAACAGCAAGAGGCAAGGAGGCAATTGGGCATCAATCCATATCTCCTTCTTTTGTGCTTTTACCTTTGCTTATGAATTCTTTTGTAGTTCTTATCATTATTATGAGTAGCTAACTTTTCTAATCTAAGGTTTTGGTGGAACCCGTTGGGGGATGACTTTATGGTGATATTAATATAGTTTTGGTTGGTTGTTAATCTATATTTGTTCAACTATGTTCTTGTTGTAGTTGATTGAAGGGCCCACAATTAGTTGTGTCTATTTATTATGTATCTACTTGAGAGAGAGTGCATATTTGGGTAGTTGTTTAAATAACACCACTCCCGGAGTATAGGCGAGATTCATAACCGAGGGTTTAGAGGTTGGATTAGATATAACGATACCTCGGGTGCAATCTAAAGTGAACTGTAATGCAATCTAGCTAGCCTAACTTGAGAGAGTGCGTCTAGTAAATTATCATAATTACTTGAGAGAGATTTATGGTAACTAGAGTGTTCATGATTGAAGAGACAACTAAATCAAAACTATAGGAAGTATACAAGAAGGAAGTTCACCAACGTGGGAAACCATAACCTTAGACCTTAATCCAATTGCTTACATCTTATTGTTAGTTAATCTTAAGTTTATTATTTATGTTCAGCTGTAGTAGTAGAAACAATACAAAGTGATATACACAACGTTTGAGAAAGTTGACTATTAAAAAACTAGTAATCTAAAGATTACATTTGATATGTTAACTCTCTGGGATTCGACTCTGGGAAAAATACCCGGATTATATTTGCAACACTTGCTTAGTCTTTTAATAGACATAGTTGAGCGTGATCATGCACATACATGGGGGTGATCCCATGTCACCCCAATCCATGTAAGCCTGATAACGCAACATAACTGAAGATCATTACTTTGACCTTAGTTTTTAAATTTTAGAACCGAATTCCAACATCCGAAATTCTTTACAAGACCCGAATCTCCCATCTACACACTATATAAGTCTGATCAAGTCGTATCAATCCATAACCATAACCAAGATGAAATCATATTATATACCACATAACTCGCGTACTCGTAGAAATAATTTTTGATCACAGTAACTGCTCAAAACAAACCTGGTATTGATAATAAACCTCATATCGAATAAAACCTCGTTCTAAAACCTTCAGACACTGCAAATGACGAAGGAAACATGCAGAAACTCATAACCACTTATCAGATCAACAAGTCATGGAGCTCTCTCTTGTCTGACAAGAACCAAAGCCAAATCCTAAGCCGAATTCCAATATTATTCCTCCATACATACTGTAATCAAATCCAAGAATACCCATTCTAGGTCCAATGACCTCATCTCATCAAACACAATCATTCTATTGACATGACACACCAATAAAAATGAGAGAATCGTCTCGCAAGCTAAAAAAGTACCACCACAATGCAATGCTATGAACGCATCACACATAGTAGGACCAAGACACGTGAATATAACACATAGGATCATATCCCAATATAGCCCTGTAGCATTGCGTGACCCATCCAAACACCGGTCAATATGAAATACCACAAACCACAATGCTCAAAATCAACAACTATACGCAATTCGATATCAAGTACATGGAGTGCATGACCATAACCATGGAGAGGCAAAAAACACAATATACCACAACCCGGAAAGAACATCATCAAGGCTCAATCAACCATTCAACACCCCAACAACCATCTCGCTTGAATTATGGTGCAAGGACCAAAAATAACCGCATCATGTGTGCATATAACCAATAAATCACAATCCCTCGTAGCATAGAAAAGTAAAACATAGAACATATCAGAACACTAGCAAGCTCAACCCTAACAGAATGCCACACCCCTAAAAACTAAGAATTCTGAGTCAACAAATCCGACCAAGTATAGAATACACATCCTTATTAGGCTTACCAATGGGCCTCCAGATCAACTCCGGTCATCCCCGAATGGATAAATAACCTTCCAAAAGTCCACAATGATTTAACCATAACATGTACCACCATCTAGATAACTTTGGCCACATCTTCACAGTCCGCAATCCACAAAACAATATGCTTCTGAGAACTTCCAGTCTCCAAATCCATAGGACACATGAATCACTACAATTGATCCTAACTCCTCCATTCGAATGAATAACATATCTCACATACACAATCATCCCAAGATAAATACTTCCACAATTCTCCCGTGCCAAATAGAAAAAATTGAACAACAGTAGTCGATCAACCAGGCGAGTACCATAATATCAACGAAGCATCTGTAAGTCAAAACACATTGCGCCTTCTAAAATGCGCACCCTTCTCAGGCATTACCACCTGAGTCACAAGAAAAATACATACTCGATCAGTCATAAACGTCCCACTTGATCCCATCCAGGAGAAAATCATAACACGCCACATACCTCTCATACCCGTAGATAATATCCATCTCAAGTTGTGGAAGAAATCATCGAGAACACTTCGAAGCCCATTTTCACATAACTAAGTCATTAGGACTGAACCCCTCAAACTTAACCAAGTCACGTTGGCCGCCAAAGAACAAGAGTATTGCCACAAAATACCTGTAGTGACTCACCACATCATAAGTACCCAAAGAATCAATAATATCCATTACCATTCTAAACCAACCTACAACTAAGTTGTGTTATTTCTCCGAGTTCCTTCCGAATTGCCTTTAAGTTGACACGTCTCCTTGCCAGAACACCACGATCCTTACCCAAAGCTCACCACAAGAGATCCTAGCATAAAACTGTATTGCCCTAAGGTTCATAAGTCATTGTATTCCCTCTTAAACACCCCAAAAGTACCACAACCGAGACACTCACTCTGAAGAGACGTCTTATGAATCTAAAGTTGTTTCCTTCACCTTCCTGGTACTAAAATGTATAATCTATAATGATACGGAAATGTCGCGATTCTTGACACCATCCAACATAAATCTCAGATTCTAGCCATATACAAATCCGAAAAATTCTCAATTTCAACATATAAATCTTGAATCAATTAGAAGCTTCTCTAGAGTCATCCACTCTACTCAAATATAATGACCCGACCGGTTGTTTTGAGCTCTAGCGCGTTGTTCGGCAGTTTGGATCATGAGCAGCTCCGTTTCAGGTATTATGACTTGTAGGTGTGGTCATAATTGATTTTCGGGAAGTTTAGAGTTGATTTGAAAAGAAAATTCTCAATTCGGAAGCCTTAAGTTGGAAGAATCAACTAAGATTGGAATTTTGAGTAAACGACCTCTGAATCAGGATTTGAAAGTTCTTGCAGGTTCGTATGATGATTTCGGACCTGGGCGTATGTCCGGATCGGGTTTTGGATAACCCGAGAGCATTTCGGCGTATATTGTGGAAGTCAGTATTTTGAAGAAAATTTCCTAAGTTTGGCTTGAAGCGCATTTCATTGTTATTGATGTCCGTTTGAGATTCTGAGTCTGGGAATAGCTTCGTATGGTGATTCTGGAGTTGGTAGCGCAACCGGAAGTGAATTCAGATGTCCATAGGTTATTTTGAAGTCATTTGGCTAAAGATAAGAATTTGAAGGTTTTTGGGAAATACGACTGGAAATGGAAATTTTGATATCGAGGTCGGAATGCGATTCCGGAAGTTGGAGCAGGTCCGTAATGTTGAATATGACTTGTGCACAAAATTTGAGGTCAGTCGGACGTGATTTGATAGGTTTCGGCATCGGATGTGGAAGTTTGGAATTTCAAGTTCAAAAAGTTGGGATTTGGGTGCGATTCGTGGTTTCGATGTTGTTTAATGTTATTTCAGGCCTTGAGCAAGTCCGCATTATATTTTGGAAAAGGTTGGCATAATTGGATGGGGTCCCGGGGGCCTCGGGTGGATTCCGAGTTGTTAACGGATCAATATTTGAAGTTTGAAGAAGGCTGGCATTGCATTCATCTGGTGTGACCGCACCTGCGAGGCTTTGGCCGCAGGTGCGGCAATGGAGATTATCCTTATCTTAATAAGACTAATTGACTAAATTTTTTAAGAAAAACTTAAGATTAAGCATAGAAGTCGTTTTGTTAGTGCAATACGCCCTGTTTAGTCATACCTTAAGGTTGTTAGAGCATACTAATGTTCAGTTTCTTAAAGTTACCTCCTAAGCAGCTTTCGCCTATCATTCCATCTATGATAATCGATAGGTGAGAAGAAGTGGTGGTCTGGCTGGGAGCGCAGGTGCGATAATATTTCCGCACCTGCGAAGTCGCAGATGCGGGCTATTGGGCACAAGTGCGAAGTTGCCTTGAGCTGAGGAAAGCCGCAAGTGCGGAGGTTTGGTCGCACCTACGAAATCGCAGGTGCGAAAAATGACTTGGGAAGAATGTTTTAAAACAGAGATTTGTTGGTCATTTCCTTCCATTTTCTTTTTGTTTGGACGATTTTGAGGAGCTTTNAATTATACATGAAAATTATGGAAAAATTTAGAAAATATTGAAGAAAACCTAGAAATGGTAATTTGGATTTTTAGCCACGAATTTGAGCATGGAATTTAGAGTAAATTTTATGTTTAAACTAGTAAAGCTATGGGTAGAATTTATCTTCTAGAAATTTTGGATTCTGGGCACGTGGGCCCGAGGGCATTTTGGTCATTTCACTGAGCGGGGTTGGGAAGTTATATAATTTGGAATTTGTTGCAAATATTAGAGTATATTTTCATTGGTTTGTCGTTATTTGGATAGTTTTGGGGTATTGTGCGTCCGTTGGAGCCGTCGGAAGGGCTTGGAAGCCGGTTATGGAATTTCGGAGTGAGGTAAGTCTCCTTTCTAACTTTGTGAGGGGTAATTGTCCCCCTAGGTGAAATAATTAAATATGTGCTACTATCTGGGGGAGCTACGTACGCACGAGGTGACGGGAGTCCATGCGTAGCTACTATTATGCCATGTCCGGGTATTCTAGGACCCACTAGCATGCCTTACGTGTTGTACCTGTGATCCTGTCTGTAATATTAGACTGCTAATATAATCGAAATCGTAATTTAATATCTAAAGAAGACTAGAGTTCATTTCTTAATCATTTAGAAAGAGAATTGATTCCTCCGTGGATAATTGTATACCTGATAGGGTTATATTATGGAATATCATTAAACTTGGCAAATGAGTTTCAAAACAAAGATTTAAAAGCTACTTTACATGTTCCTTTAAGAAGAATTTTACCACTTTCTTGGGAAACGACTTTCTTGATTAAAATGCGGACTTATTATGTGAATATGTGTACATATGAGCACCTGAGTCGCAGGTATGATTCGCGAGTAGGCTAGCCTTATTATTTTTATGTTGACCGCGTTGCATGATTTATTTGCGAGCGGGGAAAAATAGATGCATCTATGGTTCGAGCCGTTCGACCCTTCGGCAGCGCACAGTTTATTATTGTTGGTCTGCACCGTTCTACCCTTGGCATTGCTTGCGCATGATATTTACTGCGTATTTGTTGTGATTTTGCCTGATTACTGGCCTGAAATTTTAAGTTGTCAACTGAAATGACAGAGATTTAAAGTTATTAAAAATTTGGAAAAAGTTGTTCCTTCCGGTTGATAAATTGTTATTTGATTAAATCACCCATGTTGATTAATTTTTATTAATATGACGAAGATTTATAGTGTTAAATGTGGAAGGAGTTGATATTATTTATTCCTGATTTTAATAAATTGCCTATGATGAACATGCTTAGTGTCACATTTGAATATACTAAGTTGACCTCTAGTGAATGTCTAATTCGACCTCTCGTCACTATCTCTCTGAGGTTAGGCGGGCGACTTACTGAGTACACGTTGTTTTCGTACTCATGCTACACTTGTTGTGCATTTTTATTGCACAGGTACTTTCATAGCGATGTGGCAGACTGGAGACTTAGGCGAGCTGCATCATCCTGAGGCGATCTGCAGCTGACAGAGTCTCCCTCATATTATATTTATTTTCCTTTTAAATTCCTTGTCCAATTTGTATTTCGGACAAGCTTTGTGATGATTGTATAAATTCTTATAAATTGCTCATATACTTGTGACATCGGGTTCTGGGATGTGTTTATATTTGCTAAAATAGGACTATTTAAACCATTATATTTACTTAACGGATTCTATTTAATTATTATGTAAGAAGTGAAAGGTAATGATTTTCATAAATGCTAAAACCGGAAATTATTTCAATTAATTAATGATTGGCTTGCCTGACATTGATGTCCGGCACCATCACGACCTTATGGATTTTGGGTCGTGACAACATGGTATCAGAGATTTATGTTCCCTTAGGTCTCACGAGTGGTGAGGAAGTCTAGTAGATTCTTGTGGATCGGTACGGAGACGTCTGGACTTATCTTCAAGAGGCTACACGGCTGTTAGGAGTACTTCCCTTCTTGATTCCTCATCGTACGATTTGATTCCTTTGAGGCTTATGCCTGTGTTCATTCCTACTCAATCTTATACGTCACGAAGATCTTGCTATGAATCGGGAATTTGAGGAATTGAAATGGTGCTACGGATGTAAATCGAGATGTTTTCCATGTGTAATTGGTTCGGGCTGTTGTTATGGCCCTGCAAAAGGATAATATGTTGTTTCAGCTCAGTAGTTGTGTTTCTGAGAGCCTGAAGGCTATGCTCAGGAAGTGATGATGCTTACGATTGGTTATCGTGCGATGTCGATATAATGATAGAATGCTTGTCTGTATGTTGGGGGTGATGCATGGCATGAAGGGAGGTCTTCTTAGGGCCTGAATTCGAGATTTCAGCATTTTCTTCCGACAGAGGAAAGGCATTGGGATTACGAATATTCCAGTTGGGATTGATAAAGCAATAAGACTTGGTGTCTTCAAGTGAGGTGGGATATGCACCTGTGATGTGTTATCATCGTCCTTGATCGAATGGAATGTGTTAAGTTTGTCGGTGCTATGGTTTCTTCGGCTGTGTGGGGTCGGAGTATTGTGAAGGAATATTGAAGAAGTGGTTTTCAGAGACCGTGAGGTGCGGTGGTCCAGTATTGGATAAGTATTGATAAGGAATGTAGCTCGAGAAAGGTGATCTTCGGGGAGTTTGAAGTCACGGTGATCTACTGGTTTAAGAGCTATAGAGAATGATATTGAATTGAGGCTAGGCGGTGGTTCCATTTCTAGGAGGCCAGGTGTAAGAAGCGGAAGTCGAGCAGTCGCAAAGTGGAGGAGCGACAGCATAGCTTGGAATTTGAAGATATTGTCACTCATTTAATGGATGTCCATGAGGAGCGGACGGACTAGTAAAGTTGGTAAATGAAGTAGGGTGTAGGATGGGGTATTGATGTCGCAGAGAATCGTGCATTTCAGTGTCGTTAGAAGGTGTCCGCGGGGGGATTTTCACAGGTGTGTTATCTCCTGTGAATAGTTTAACGGTGGCATGGTTGGCACGCTTCTGCGAGGGATTCTAGTGGCTATTCGGTAGGAGGCAGAATGCGTGAATGATGCTAGAGAATTTGAGTATTTAGAGAGTGCTAACAAGAGAATTTGGAGGAATTGGATGGATTGGTTGAGCAAGATCATGTTAACAAAGGGGAAAGGATCTCGGCAGGTTCTAGAGTGGTTCAAGGGGTAGCTTCGGGCTAAGTGGAGGAGTCCCACCATCTGCAGTTGGGTTGCAGGATTGTGTTATCATAGGGTTGCGGATTGTCGGCGTGTTGGCAAGTTATTACAGCTAAAGGGAAAAGAGTAAAATGGTGATTGTGCGTGGGATTTAATGAATGTGAAAAAGTTGTCCCCGTCATATCGGGGTTAGGCTTTGGAAGATTCAGAATTGTACTTAAGGCATAGGCGAGTTGTAAGGATAATGACTCGGTCACGTGTTTCATTGAAAAGGGTGTTCGTGTGCTAGGAGAGCCTTGGAGTTTATTGTATTCGTGACCAGTCAGAGTGGGTGACTCTCAGTAGCGGTCCTAGGGAATTCAAAATTTAAGGATGCGGTGTTTAAGGGTTAAAGGCAGCAGTATGATTAAGAATTTAGCTTTTGCAGGGTAATTTCAGAGAAAGGGAAAATGGTTGGAGTGTTCTGTGTTATTTTCCGCGTGTAGGATAGTATTGGAGGAGTGAGAGAAATAAACTCTAGATTGTAGAAAGATTATCAGGAAGGTATGAGACGGGTTGCGGGATTTAGGCAGCATAGTCTCGGGAATCAAAGTCACTCGGGATGAGTGAGGTTTGAGTTTTCTATGAGTTGAAGGAAGTTGCTATTGTTCCTGAGATAATTGAAGATGATTAAAAGAAGATAGATTGATTATCCATGGTTGAAATGGCACATTTACAGCGGTGATCAGTTCCTTCGATGTGATTAAGTTATGCATGTGGTTTGTGCCGGTGTATGCGAGGCAGGTCAGCTGTCGAAATAGACTTTATTTGGAAGCATTCAAGTATTATGGCCTGTCAGGTGTAGGCGGATTCCGGAAGGGTTATGGTGGTATAGACCGCTACTTAAGAATTTGCATGTTGGGTGATTTTGAGAATTCACTCGAGTGTTGTGATGGTACTCTTGAATTGAGTTAAGAAAAAGGTTTGTATGTGAGGAAGTGCTAACCTGGATGGTGGATCAGAAGTTGTGATGAAATTCTTGCGCTACCTCATATTGGCATGTTAGGTGCGGTAAGCAGTATGTAACTGGGAGTAAGAATCGAGATTGCAGTTCGGTGGTAACAAGGAGGTCATGAGCTCACATGAGCAATAATAAGTGATTTGAAAGTTCAGAGTAAGCTAGTGTTATCTTCAGTGTCACCCGAGATCGATATTCGATGAAAGGAGATTTTTACCCTGGTCATGGGTTCTTGATGTGTCTTGCAGTATTAGTGTGGTCGGTGATGCGGGTCTAGAGACTTGCTACCTTGTGTGGAAGGTCATGGGAGCGTAACCACGATAAGATTGTATAAGTGTGACATGTAGTCACTTGATGGATTGAAGATTTGGACTGAGTATAAAGAAGTGAAATATTGTTATTTGAGAACTTATGCCTGAAAGGCGTTCAATTCATTTGATTGTGGATTGTGGGGTGTTTGTCCCGGATATGATGGTTGTTCTCGTGTATTATGAGAGAAAGTGGGTTAATGTGGACCCAGGTAAAGCTATTAGCTTAGTTTGGTGCGAGCAAGGTAGACTCGATATTTGTGGATGGATTTAAAAGTGATTATGGGATCCGTAGGAGCCAAGCATGTTCATTTCAGTGGAGCACTTTTCATGGGAAGGTATTAGAACAGCGGATGTTTTTCCGTCTTCGTCAAATTCATGTGATAATACGGTTGTGCCATGTGAGTTGTGAAACGGCTTGATAATTTCCTATGCGTTGAGGTCCCGCGTAGTGGGGATGTTATGTGAGCAGGATAGCTCTTGAGATCCAGAGTATATGTGTGTGTGTGTGTATATATATATATATATCACCTCAGTTGTGCTTGAGTTTCATAGCATATGGCCTTATCAGTTTCTCCAGGATGGTATTATGCACTTAGCGTGCTTGTGACCGATATTCGGTAATTTGTAATAGTGAGCGATTCAGCTCCGTGTATCTTCTTATGTAGATTTTATGTGGATCGGGTGGCACGTCGCCACAGGTATGTTATTTAGATCTGGTTGCACGCCGCAACAGTGTGATGATGAGTCAGGTTCCTATATTTATTTTCTTGTGTTTTACTTCATATTTTCTGAGAAAGTTCATATTAGTTGCGTGAGTTTAGTAGTCCCTTCCTGAGTCATTCCCTATGTATCGTGTTCGAGTTGTGGCCTATTGGCGCGATGTGGTATCATGTGAGACTGTTGGTCATGTTTGGGGTGATTTGTTGTCTGAGCAGTTCATACTGGGTGAGATGAGCTTATCGGATCAGGGATCAGTGCGATAAGTTTATGTGAAGTGTATATTAAAGGACAAATACAGTGTTTATATATTGGAACTAGGCCTGGCAGAGAAGTTTCAGGTATTGGAACTGGATTTTGAACTTATTATATGGATAAAAGAAGAAATCTTAAGATTTGATCAAGCTAATTACTCAACTGGGTTGTGGTAGCACGGGCAGGTGCTCGGGGTGTTAATCAGTTATTTCAGATAACTCCAGAACAGTTCTTAGCACGTTCGAGGACGAACATTTGTCTAAGTGATGGTGAATGTAACGACCCGACCGGTTGTTTTGAGCTCTAGCGCGTCGTTCCGCAGTTTGGGATCATGAGCAGCTCCGTTTCAGGTATTATGACTTGTAGGTGTCGTCGGAATTGAATTTCGGGAAGTTTAGAGTTGATTTGGAAAGAAAATTCTCAATTCGGAAGATTTAAGTTGGAAGAATCAACTAAGATTGGAATTTTGAGTAAACGACCTCCGAATCAGGATTTGAAGGTTCCTTCAGGTTCGTATGATGATTTCAGACCTGGGCGTATGTACGGATCGGATTTTGGATAACCCGGGAACGTTTCGGCGTATATTGTGGAAGTTAATATTTTGAAGAAAATTTCCTAAGTTTGGCTTGAAGAGTTTCAGTGTTATTGATGTCCTTTTGGGATTCTGAGTCTGGTAATATCTTCGTATGGTGATTCTGGAGTTGGGAGCGCGATCGGAAGTGAATTTGGATGTCAGTAGGTTATTTTGAAGTCATTTGGATAAAGATAGGAATTTGAAGGTTTTTGAGAAATTCGACCAGAAGTGGAAATTTTGATATCGAGGTCGGAATGCGATTCCAGAATTTGGATCAGGTCTCTAATGTCGAATATGACTTGTGTGCAAAATTTGAGGTCAATCGGACGTGATTTGATAGGTTTCAGCATCGGATGTGGAAGTTTTGAATTTCAAGGTCATAAAGTTGGGATTTGGGTGCGATTCGTGGTTTCGATGTTGTTTAATGTGATTTGAGGCCTCGAGCAAGTCCGCATTATGTTTTGGAACAGGTTGGTAAAATTGGACGGGGTCCCGGAGCCTCGGGTGGATTCCGGGTGGTTAACGGATCAATATTTGAAGTTTGAAGAAGGCTGAAATTGCTGTCATCTGATGTGACCGCACCTGCGAGGCTTTGGCCGCAGGTGCGCCTATGGCGCCCCAGGTGCGAAGAAGTAGTGGTCTGGCTAGGAGAGCAGGTGCAATGATATTTCCGCACCTGCAAAGTCGCAGATGCAGGCTATGGGACGCAGGTGCGAAGTTGGCTTGAGATGAGGAAATCCGCAGGTGCGGAGGTTTGGTCGCACCTGTGGAATCGCAGGTGCGGAGGTTTGGTCGCACCTGCGGAATCGCAGATGCGAGAGTTGGATTGCAGGTGCGAAAAATGGCCTGGGCAGAATGTTTTAAAACCGAGATTTGTTGGTCATTTCCTTCCATTTTCTTTTGGTTTGGACGATATTGAGGAGCTTCAAGAGAGGGTTTTCGTCAAGGATCACAAGGTAAGTAATTCCTTCATGTTTCTAAGTTAAATACAAGGTTATTTCATGGAATCATACATGAAAATTGTGGAAAATTGTGGACAATATTGAAGAAAACCTAGAAATGGTAATTTGGATTTTTAGCCACGAATTTGAGCATGGAATTTAGAGTAAATTGTATGTTTGAACTAGTAAAGCTATGGGTAGAATTTATTTTTGAGAAATTTTGGATTCCGGGCACATGGGCCCGAGGGAATTTTGGTCATTTCACTGAGCGGGGTTGGGAAATTATATTTGTTGCAAATATTAGAGTATATTTTCATTGGTTTGCCGTTATTTGGATAGTTTTGGGGCGTTGTGTGTCCGTTGGAGTCGTCGAAAGGGCTTGGAAGTCGGCTATGGAATTTCGGAGTGAGGTAAGTCTCCTTTCTAACTTTGTGAGGGGGAATTGTCCCCCTAGGTGAACTAATTAAATATGTGCTACTATCTGCAGGGGCTACGTACGCACGAGGTGACGGAAGTCCGTGCGTAGCTACTATTATGCCATGTTCGGGTAGTCTAGGACCCACTAGCATGCCTTACGTGTTGTACCTGTGATCCTGCCTGTAATATTAGACTGCTAATATAATCGAAATCGTACTTGAATTTCTAAAGAAGACTAGAGTTCATTTTCTTAATCATGTAGAAAGAGAATTGATTCCTCCGTGGATAATTGTATACCTGATAGGGCTATATTATGGAATATCATTAAACTTGGAAAATGAGTTTCAAAACAAAGATTTAAAAGCTACTTTTCATGTTCCTTTAAGAAGAATTTTACCACTTTCTTGGGAAACTGCTTTCTTGATAGAAATGCGGACTTATTATGTGAATATGTGTACATATGAGCACCTGAGTCGCAGGTATGATTTGCGAGCAGGATAGCCTTATTATTTTTATGTTGACCGCGTCGCATGATTGATTCACGAGAGGGGAAAAATAGATGCATCTATGGTTCGAGCCGTTCGACCCTTCAGCAGTGCACAATTTATTATTGTTGGTCCACGCCGTTGGACCCTCGGCATTGATTGCACATGATATTTACTGCGTATTTGCTGTGATTTTGCCTGATTACTGGCCTGAAATTTTAAGTTTTCAATTGAAATGACAGAGATTTAAAGTTATTAAAATTTTTGAAGAAGTTGTTCCTTCCGGTTGATAAATTGTTATTTGATTAAATCACCCATGTTGATTAATGTTATTAATATGACGAAGATTTAAAAATGTGGAAGGAGTTGATATTATTTATTCCTGATTTTAATAAATTGCCTATGATGAACATTTTTAGTGTCACATTTGAATATACTAAGTTGACCTCTAGTGAGTGTCTGATTCGACCTCTCGTCACTACCTCTCTGAGGTTAGGCGGGCGACTTACTGAGTACACGTTGTTTTCGTACTCATGCTACACTTCCTGTGCATTTTTATTGCACAGGTACTTTCATAGAGATGTGGTGGATTTGGAGACTTAGGCGAGCTGCATCATCCGGAGTTGATCCGGAGCTGACAGAGTCTCACTCATATATTATTTATTTTCCTTTTAAATTCCTTGTCCAAATTGTATTTCGGACAAGCTTTGTGACGATTGTATAAATTCTTAGAAATTGCTCATGTACTTGTGACACCGGGTTCTGGGATGTGTTTGGGATATATTTGCTAAATTATGACTATTTAAACCATTGTATTTACTTAACGGATTCTATTTAATTATTATGTAATAAGTGAAAGGTAATATTTTCATAAATGCTAAAATCAGGAAATTATTTCAATTAAATAATGATTGCTTGCCTAACATTGATGTCCGGCGCCATCACGCCCTTATGGATTTTGGGTCGTGACATCAAATCTCAATTGCATCGCCCAAACGGGCTGAATGATATGTGCCCCATTAACACGATAACACCCAAAGAAGTAACCCGACCTTAACATAACTGAGCAAATTCCTTCTCCATGTGCACTACATCCTTCACAAATGACAACTCAATCATTCCATGATTCTCATATACCCATAAGGTATAATACACCATGCATCCAAAAAATTTCTTGCTTAAGTCATCCTCAAAACCAGCCTCCGCAAGTCATAACCGATCCACAAGTATGCCTTAGACTGAAACCAATACAACACGTACCCATGTAATCAAATCGTCGATAGCAGAATCCCCCACTTGGATCAAAGCCGTAGATCAAAACAGTCGATAACACACAATGCCCATACTCTATTATTGCCATAATAGCGCAGTGAGATTCAACTAAATCCTTCATAAGCTTAGGTAACACAAACCATACAGTAGTCTGGTAGATGCTCATGCACTTGTGACACCGGATTTTGGGAGTTTCTAGTGGATGTTCACGACTTTATTATTATTAACACTTAGTTTTATGTATTATTCGTCCTCGATATTTTGGTAAAGAAGTATATGGGTTTCCATGGATTCTGAATTTAATTCTAATTATTTAATAAAATTTCTGATTTTAAAAGCTAAAAAAGGATAATTAAGTAGGAGGTACGTCGTTGTCTTGCCTAACAGCATAGTTGGGCGCCATCATGACCTATAGTGGAATTTGGATCGTGACAGCTTGGTATCAGAGCTCTAGGCTCACTTAGAGAAAGTCTAGTAGAATAACTACTAGAAATGACTGTTTTCCGACAAAAATTTTGTGACCGAAAAAATCTCGTCGGAGTTTTCGACTGAAACGGTCGCAATACTGATGAAGTTTCTTTTTATATATTTTGAGTCTGACACCGCGACTGTGTTCGTCAAAAATAAATGCCGGAAAAAACCCCGAAAAGCATTTTTGAGATTTCCCACTATTTTTGTCGGAAATTAAAAAATATAAATTAAATAATACGACGATAGGTCACAAAACTCAATTTAATAAGGCGTGACACGTTTGACTTTGTTGACCCGCATATGCGACCGATTTGGTCGGAAAATTTAAATATTAAATTAATGTTTCCAACCGATTCGGTCGCAAACCTTTTTAAAATAGTTGGTTTCTCCCGAAATAAAATTATTTGGCCTCTTTATCTCTTTATTTTTTCCTCCCCTCCCCCCAATATCCCCTACCCCCGGGAGGAACCCTCCAATGCCGCTCCATTTAGGATGAAACTAAGCTATATCTTTCTCTCCTTTGCTCTATCCCTCGTCGTCTCCTCTTCTTCTCATTTTTCTTTCTCTCAATTATCGTTTTTTAGCCGGGCAGGTAGCGGCGACAGCGGGCAGCAGTGAACCCCGACGATATTCTTTTCCTATACACTCCAGTGGCGGTATTCTCGTGGGGCTCTCTTCAATAGCAAGGTTAGTAAATTTTATTATTAAAATCATTAATATTATTCAAGTATTTAGCAATCCATGATACAAAATATCGTGATGATAAATTTTGTATTTCTCATAGTATATTGAATGACTTTTTTGTTTTGAAATCATAAAGGCTGATTAATTGGGTAAAAAATTATGTATTTTTCGTAGCACACTTCAATTTTTTTATTTCTCAAAATTTTTGCAGTTTTAATAGCACACTTAAAAGTTGCTTAGATGGGTTAAAATTATAAAATCATATGTTATAGTTGGAATCAAGATTGGAAGGAACCTTATAGACTTGAGTTTTTCATTTACCTCTTTTCCTCTTAGTAAAAACATTCATAAATGATAGTAATAACAAAAAAATAGTTGTTGAAATTTGATGAAACACGACCTAACGAATCGCAATCACTTTAGTAAAAGAGATTTCTGGGAATATGACAAGAGGATAGGTAATACTAAGCTAATATTTCTACTTTTATACATATATAGATAGAAGCCTTTGAAATTGAATTCTTTTAAATTGGGTTCGTAAATATTACTATGTAAGCTATCAAAATTGGAATATTTAAATGAATTTCATTGTTTTGTGTAGATGGAATTTGGGCATCATAGATGGATGTATAATAGGAATCATCTGAATCGTAAAGGTTATGGGATAAATTTATAGAAGGAGTTGCTAGCTTTATTGCTAAAGCAAAGACACTTGATGATTTCCTTATTGAAGGGACGATTAGGTGCCCTTGTGTGAAATGCAAGTCTGTTAAGTTATTGAGTTTCGATATTGTTATTGTTTATCTGTATAATAAGGGGTTTATGGGGAATTATTATGTGTGGAATGTTCATGGGGAGAGTCATGTTAGTGTAGATAATACTGATTTTCAGAATAATTTTTGTGGTGAAGAAGAGAGTAATACTCCTAGTATATCTGGACTGGATATTGGAGGCTCTAGACAGTTGCATCCCCATCTACTAGTACTTCTTCAGTTGCTTCTACACGGAGACAATATGCTGGTGGGACTGTAGAGTACGATCATTTGCATCGGTTGATTATCGTATCCCATGGGGGTGAGTAAGTAATTCTTTATTTTTAATTGTTAGAATAATGTTCTACATATATTTAATGAATGTTCATTTTACATATTAAACGTAATGCAGGTTTTTTCCATCTTATCAGGCCACACATATGGTTGTGGAATCTACGAAGCCATGTTTTCATGAGCCGTGAAATTCCTGGAGAGAGATACCATACCAGATCATAGTTAATATATGGCTTCAATTAGTTTTGTGGTCCATCGATTGAGATTGATAATTTATTTATAAAATATTACTTAGTTTTACTTATATATGATCGAACATATAATAAATTTATATTTTTTAATTTTGATAGGAAAAGGCACAACAGAATAATGGTACAAGAGAAAGATGGTCGAACCGCATGCATCAGAGACATATGTAAGATTCTAAATTCAATATTATCTTTATTCCTGGTTAAGATTAGTTCGTTTCTATAATAGTGTTATCGTCTATATTTAAGGAAGGGTAAAAAAAAGAGTGGAGGAATGGCAATAAACATAGTCTGATTCCCAACTGACGCCCGAAAATGACTTCGATATGGACACAGGCAGCATGTGGAGTAAATAAAGGTATATAACTTTTTAGTAATATTCCTTTTAATATTATTTTGCACAAGTCGTATGTTTCTTCTCATGCTCATTTAAATTTATTTTTTTTAATTTTCATGAAAATAAATAAAGGTAGAGTTTACAAACTTAGAGTGCAGCCGTCGTCCAGGCGCATTATTAAATGGTGCTTGTGCTTCACCCGAAGAAATTGAGACGATGCGTACCCAAATCAATAAATTATCGCAACAATGGAACAATGCTCAATAAACAATAAGTACAATGCAGACATTCATGAAAAAATATGGAAACCAACGTACAATGGAAAAATCTGATCATGAGGAGACTGAAACCGATAAGGATCGACAGTAATTGGAATGTGTAATATCATACTTAGACTTGATTGGTTTCGACTTGGTTTGTTTTAGACTTGGATTATGTGTTTTAGACTTGAATATGATTTGGTTGAAGTTTTTAGATTTTACGGTGGTTTAATAGATGTGTTTTCACCTATTTGAAGGTTGTAATATTTAGTAGTTTGATATTTGATATTGTTTGTTCAATTTCTTGAGCAATTATGATACATAATAGGTTGAATGATTAGTTGAATGATTGGAAGGTGTGTTTGTTCAATACTTGATATGACAAAAGTATTACTTCTTCAAAATGCTACCTAGCATGAACTCCAAAACTCATCAACTCAAATTGTCGATCCCCCCCAAACCACCAGACATCAACGAAATTCCACCACAATTTCATCAACAACAACTATCCAAAACAACTTTCAAGGAAATGTTGATATTAAATGACCCTATGAGCTTTGCACCCACACTTCACAAATCAGACGACTACAACCTAGACTACACCATGGAAGATAGAGGAATGATGAAAGAAACACTGGAAGCTCCATCATACGGAATAAGCAAGATAACACTCTTTGATGAGGATAAAACAAGAATCTACGCACCATGGAAGCATGCAGTTATAGTTAAGTTATTTGGGAAAAGGATGCTACATCAATACCTACGAGCAAAAATCCAGGAACTTTAGAAACCATCGGAGGAGATAAATCTAATAGACTTGGGTGAATACTACTTCATCATCAAATTTACTAAAAGAGAAAACATGGATTTAGCACTACATCAAGGTCCATGGTTTGTTAATGGGCATTATCTTTCAGTGGCTAAATGAAGGCCAAATTTTGTGGCAGCAAAAGAAAAAATCACTACCTCAACCATATGGATTCGACTGCCACAATTACCAACTGAGTTTTATGATAAAAAAAAGTCCTGGAAAAAATTGAGAATTTAATAGGTCGTCTACTCCAAAAAGATGTGTGCACATCAATTACGGTAAGGGGTCGCTATGCTCGTCTATGTGTGGAACTCCCACTGGACCATCCAGTGCAACCCTACATCTATATTGGTTCACATAAGCAATCCATCCACTACGAAGGAGAAAAACTATTATGCACAATTTGTGGAATGCTGGGGCGCATCTCAAACGCCTGCTCCAATGCTCAGAAACCATCAATATCACAAACAATTACAGAGTGCAAAAAGGAGGGCACTAATGAAGAAAATGAAACAGAAGGATGGAAGGTTGTCAACTTCAACAAAAATAAGCGGCATCATGGGAAAATCCGGTCCCCTGATAAATCACCGTCCAAGAAGCATCAAAAAAATCCAGGTACCTCTGTAAATCGTCTCCATACAAGCAATGGTAAGGCCCAAGATACTCAACATGACCACTAAAAATCTAAGGTCTCCACTAATTCTCAATACCACATAGAACAATCAACCCTTAAGAAACACATGGAAAATAATTCACCCCCCCTCCTCCTGGCGAATGATCGGCAGGTGGTATAGCTTAAAATACAACAGAACTTTGCTAAAAATTTTCAGATTTTATGACTGATTTCCTACCACTTTGGTCGGAAACTATAAGTGGGAGCTCAGATATCCGACCGAAGTGGTCGGAAAATTAAACTATTTATTAAATTAATTTTAAAGTTTTCGTCTGATTTGGTCGAAAATGATGAATTTAATTTAAATAAAATATTAAATGTACCGACCAAATCGGTCAGAATGTGTCGAAAAAATTAATATTTATTTTTGTATTTGCAACTAATATGGTCGCAAATTTACCGACCAAATTGATAAACTTGAATTTATCCAATCACCTAATTTTTTCTTTTTTGCGACTGGTTTGGTCGCAAATTTTTAACTATTTTGGTCGAAAATATTTTACAACCATATATTTTTCGACCACCTCATTTCCACTGGAAATACATCAAAAATGATAGATTTCTGACCGATATTCAATGGAAATGGTGGTCGAAAAATAGACATTATCTAGTAGTGAGTCATGCGGATTTTCCACGACCCAAACTACTATGTTGTGATGGCGCATATCGTTGTACGAATCATTACCAAAAACAACGCGATATTTCATTTCAAAGCTAATTTCAAGCTATTTAATAATAAAACTTCATAAAGAATTCAAAAACAAATGAAAAGTGCGGAAAGAAACTCCCAACATCGGGTGTCACTAGTCATGATCATCTACAATATCTATCTAATAATACTAAGACTAATACAGTCTGGAAAACAACTAAAAACCATCTATAAGAAGATAGGAGGGAGAAGAGCAGGGCTGCGATTGCCAGTCAGCTACCTTGCTAACTCCGATAGATCCGCGACGGATGAAATCAACACTCGTTAGTACGTGCAGTAACACCAGGATCTGCACACAAGGTGCAGGGAGTAACGTGAGTATGCCAAATCAGTAAGTAACAATAGTAAATAAAGACTGAGCAGTAGTGACGAGCAGTAAAACACATAAAGTCCACATTATGAAATGTCAGTAAAATACAACATGTTTTCGAATCAGTTTTTGAGTCAAATCATCTCGTTTAGAATCCAGTTCCGGTGAAAATCATTTAAAGAAATTTTTCAACAGTTTCAACAGAGGCTCAATGCAAAAGGAGAGTGAAAATGATGAAATCATAAACAACCCCTTGGGCAAAAAAACATCACTCATATACAGCCCCTCGGGCAAGCCTCACAGTCACTCATAAACAGCCCATTGGGCATACCTCACCATCACTCATGCCTCCCAGTCACTCGGCACTCGCACTCAGTAGGTACCTTTGCTCACTGGGGGTGTGTACAGACTCCGGAGGGGCTCCTTCAGCCCAAGCGCTATATCAAGCCAAATCATGGCATAAATCACTCAGGCCCTCGGCCTATATCAAACATGTTGCGGCGTGCAACCCGATCCCATAAATATCCTTCTGGGCCTATGCCCTCGTCCTCACTCAGTCATAAACCTCACAAGCCACTCGGGCATTTTAGTAAAAACAGGGAACTCAGCGCTAAACAACATTTATATGCATCAAAACAGAGTAATAAAACTGAGTTATGCAGTAAACAGGTATAACCATGACTGAGTATACATTTTCAATCGAAAACAGTGAGAGGATAGTAAGAAAAGTCCCCTAAGGGTCCAAACAACACTAGCACGAGGACCAAACATGGCATTCAACCCAATTTACCGAAACTCTTTCTAAAACACATAGGTATTATATAGTTTCAACATTATATAGTTTCTATGGGATGGACCAAGTCACAAATCCCCAACGGTGTACGCCCACACGCCCATCACATAGCATGTGCATCACCTCAGTATAGTGAAGTGATACAAAATCCGAGGTTTCACACCCTCCGGACTAGATTTACAATCGTTACTTACCTCAAATCAGTCAAATATCTAACCCGCGATGCTCTTGCCTCTCGACTGTGCCTCAAAATGCTTTGAATCTATTCAAAATCAGTATATTACCATCAATATACGATAATGGGATGAATTCTACAAGAAAAACTATCAAATTAGCCCAAAATCCCGAATTCGGCTCAAACCCGGCCCCCGGACCCACGTCTAGAAACTCGATAAATTTTAGAAAACTGGAAATCCCACTCACACACGAGTCCAACCATACCAAATTTATCAAAATCCAACCTGATTTGGTCCCTCAAATCCCTAAATCAAACTCTCTAATTCCCAAGCCCTAACCCCTTCATTTTCACCCCTAATCTTGACTAATTACATTATTAAGCAATGGAAAATTAACATAAACACGAGTATTAGGGTCCAAGTGACTTACCTCAATGAAAAACCCATTGAATCCCTCCTCAAATTTCTCCCAAAAGCTCCAAAACCGAATAAAAATGGTGAAGAATGCACCAAGCGCTGCACCTTCGCATTTCACTTAAGTTACCAGCTTCCGCAACTACGCCCTAGGCCTCGCACATGCGGGCTCGCAGGTGAGGCTAAGCATGTGCACCTGTGCTCCAACCTCAGCTTTCCAAATTCCTCATCTGCGATTCACCTTCCGCTCATGCGACCCTCGCACATGCGGCTCCCCTTTCGCAGGTGCGGAAACACCAGAAAAACTCACACCCGCAGATTTTCAACAACTCACCAACACCAAAACCAATCTACTAACCATCTGAAACACACCTGAAGCCCTTGGGACCTCAACCAAAATACCAACTAGTCACATATCAATATATGAAATAAGTCGAGCCTTCAGAACACTCAAAACAACATCAAAACACCAAATCAACCTCGGATTCAAGCCTAAGAACTTCTAAACATCCAATTTTCGCAAATGATGCCGAAACCTACCAAACCTCGTCCGAATAACCTTTTTTTCACACGCGTCACAAATGACACTATGAACCTACTCCAACTCACGAATTCCATTCCGACTCCGATATCAAATTTTCCACTGCCAACCGGAAATCGCCAAATTTCCAATTTTACCAATTCAAGCCTAATTCTACCATGGAAATCCACATTACATTCAGGGCACGCTCCTATGTCCAAAATCACCTAACGGAGCTAACTGAACCATAAAAATCCAAATTTGAGATCGTTTACTCATAAGTCAACATCCGGTTGACTTTTCCAACTTAAACTTCTAAATAAGAGACTAAGTGTCTCATTCCACTCTGAAACCACTCCGAACCCGAACCAACCTGATACAACACAATAGAGTTGAATAACACATAAAGAAGAGGAAATGGGAAAATGGGGCTATAACTGTCGAAACGACCGGTCGGGTCGTTACAGGATTGGTACAGAGACATCTGTACTGATCATTGAGGGGCTACAGGGGTGTTAGGAGAACTTCCATTTCTTGATTCCTTGTCGTGCAAATTGATTTCGGTCGAAGCTTATGTCTTTAGTTCCGTCCTACTCATGCATACGTGATGTGGAGCACTCGATATTAGTGGGCTTCAAGGAGTTGTGGTGGTGCTACAGGTGTGGTGCAGGATGTTCTTCCTTGCGTTGTGATGTCATATTACTATCATTTCCTTATGGAAAGGTGTTCGATCATTCAGGATGCTGATGTTGCCCACGGTTTCAGAGCTACACATAGTATATTTGTCACGACCCAATCTTCCCTCCGTGAGAGGTCGTGACGGCACCTAATCTATACGACTAGGTAAGGCTAACATTTGTGTAATAACAATGAAAATGAAAGCATAAATCTAAACCACTAACAGTAACAAGTAATGAAATAACTGATAAAAATATCGCTCGGTATATTATAATAACAACTCTCGAAATACACATAGAATTTCCCCAAGACCCGGAACATCATAAGTCACAAACTTCTAAGAATTTGACTAATTGTTCTATACATCAGTATTTAGAAGTAGTAAAGGAAAAACTACAAAAAGAGATAAAGGGGGACACCAAGGTCTACGGATGCGGAAGATGTATCTTGAAGTCTCCGGAACAGCAGCAGATGCACAACTAATAGCGAGGCTAGAATGATGTACCTGGATCTGCACACAAAAACATGTGCAGAAGAGTTGCATGAGTACACCATAATGGTACCCAATAAGTGCCAAGCCTAACCTCGGTCGAGTAGTGACGAGGTCAGGTCAGGCCCACTGGTAAATAATAAATAAGGCAGGAAAATATACAGTATAATAATGGACTAAAAATTAACAAAAGGAAACGCAGAAAATAATAGTACAACACACCAGTTAAATAGCGGGGGATCTCCCAAGATACCGTCTCATAGTCCCAAAATAAATATGCAGGGAGAACTCCGAAGGTACCACCTCGTACCCTCAAAAGTAAACGTGTAGGGAGAACTCCCGAGGTATCACCTAGTAGTCTCAAAAAATAAATGTGCAGAGGGATCTCCCGAGATGTCGTCCCATAGTCCCAAAGTAAATACGCAACTCAAACAAATGAAGATACCAGTTACAGCAAGAAAACCTATAGTAGACTAAGTACAAGTCAAGAAAAAAGGCAAGAATCCACTAAGAATGATGCAAAGAGTTTAGATAAGCAATTAAGACACGTAAACATGCTATTCTAGGCTAACCGGATAACTACACATGCTAGTATAACTCAATTAAGATGAAAACAGGTTATTACTTAGTAAAAATTAGGGTTTTCAACAAAAAGCCCGTGTACTCACTCGTCACCTTGCGTACACGGCACTCACATATCATAACAGTACCAAATCCTAAGGGGATTCCCCCCACACAAGGTTAGGCAAGCCACTTACCTCGAACCAAGCTCAATCAGCCGGTAACAATGCCTTTACCACGAATATCCGACTCCGAATGGCTCAAATCTAGACAAAATCAATTACATACCATAAATATATCTATAAGAAACTAATATAATTAATGAAATCTAAGCTAAAGCAAGAAATTAGGAAATCGACCCAAAAAGCCTCCCCGGGCCCATGTCTCGGTATCGGTAAAAGTCACAAAATTAACACCATTCACTCGCGAGTAAAACCATACAATAATTACTCGAATCCGACCTCAAATCACCTTTAAAACTCAAAATTTTAGTCTAGACGTTTCTACCATTTCCCCCCAAATTTCCAACTCAAATCCCCAATTAGATGATGAAAATAGTAATAGATTCATGGAATATAGTCCAATCCGGGTTAGAATCACTTACCCAAATAATTTCCTTGAAGAACCTTCGAAAAATCTCCTCACACCGAGCTCTCAAAGTACAAAAACTGAAATGGAAACCAAACCCTCAAACTTAATCTTTTCTGCCCAGCGATTCCGCATCTACGGACCACTAGTCACACCTCCGACACTGCACCTATGGAATTTCCATCGCAGTTGCGGAGATGACTTAAGGTCCAAAACTCCGCTTTTACGGACCAGGGCACGTCCCTGCGGTTCCCCTTTTGCGGATGGCCTTCCGCATTTGCGACCCAGCCAAGGCTGCCTCTTTTCGCTTCTACGATTCTTCCTCCGTATCTACGAATGTGCAGATGCGGCTCCTTTCTCGCATCTTCACTCATAGACAAAACTTGACCAAACCGCACCTGCACTCTTCCTTCCGCACGTGCGAGTCCGCACCTTCGGTCTCCCCACCGTAGGTACGAAACACCAGAAGACCAGAAAACTTCAGCAATTGCCTAAGTCCAAATTCAATCCGTTAAGCATTCGAAACAAACCCGAGACCCCCGGGACCTCAACCAAACATACCAACCAGTCCTAAAACAGCATACGAACTTAGTCAGCCCTCAAATCACAACAAACAAAGCTAAAAACACGAATCACCCTCTGATTCAAACTTAATGAACTTGAAACTTCAAATTTCTACAACTGATGCCAAAACCTATCAAACTATGTCTGATTAACCTCGAATTTTTCACACAAGTCATATTCAACATTACAAACCTACTCCAACTTAAGGAATCGAAATCCGACCATGATACCAAAAATTCCACTTCCGGCTAAAATCTCCAAAAATTCGACTTTCGCCATTTCAAGCCTAAATCAGCTACATACCTCAAATTCGCAGTCCGAACCCGCTCCTAAGTCCAAAATCACCCAACGGAGCTAACAGAACCGACGGAACTCCATTCTGGAGTCGTCTTCACACAGTTTCGACTACGGTCAAAATCCTAAGACTTAGCTTTCGTTTAGGAACTAAATGTTCCAAAACACTCCAAAATCAAAAACAAGACCTCCTGGCAAGACAAATGAGCAGAAAAAGATACCTTTAAAACAATCCTCCCCCTCTTAAAAAAATTTTTTGTCCTCGAACGAGTATAGAGACATACCTGAAGTGGTGAAAAGATGAGGATAACGGCTGCGCATATCATGCTCGGTCTCCCAAGTCACCTCTTTGACCGGCTTACCCCTCCAGTGGACCTTCACAGAAGCAATGTCCTTTGACCTCAGCTTTCGAACGTGCCTATCCAGAATAGCCACTGGCTCCTCAACATAAGATAGATCCTTGTCCAACTGGACTGAGCTAAAATACGAATCATGAGACGGATCACCGTGATACTTCTGGAGCATAGAAACATGGAATACTTGATGAACCCATGCGAGATTGGGAGGTAAGGCAAGCTCATAAGCAACCTCCCCAACTTACCGCAACACCTCAAAGGGACCAATGAACCTTGGGCTCAACTTGCCCTTCTTCCTGAACCTCATAACGCCCTTCATAGTTGAAACCTGGAGCAAGAACCACTCTCCAACTATGAATGCAACATCACGAGCCTTTCCATTCGCATAACTCTTCTGTCTGGACTGTGCGAAGTCAATCCTGAATCACATTCACCTTATCCAGGGCATCCTGAACCAAGTCTGTACCCAATAATGTAGCCTGGCCCTGCTCGAACCAACCCACTAGGGACCGACACTGCCTACCATACAGAGCCTCATACGGTGCCATCTCGATGCTCGACTGATAACTGTTGTTGTAGGAAAACTTTGCAAGTGGCAAGATCTGATCCCACGAACCTCCAAACTCCATCACACATGCACGGAGCATATCCTCTAATATCTGAATAGTGCGCTCAGACTGTTCGCCTGTCTGAGGGTGAAATATTGTGCTCATCTCAACTCGAGTACCCAACTCATATTGTACAGCCCTCCAGAATCGTGATGTAAACTGCGTACCCCGTCAGAGATGATAGATACCAGTACTCCATGAAGCCTGACGATCTCGCGGATACAAATTCGAGCCAGCTGCTCAAAAGAATAGGTAGTCATCACAGGAATTAAATGAGTTGACTTGGTTAGCCTATCCACAATCACCCAAAATGCATCAAACCTCCGCTGAGTCCGTGAGAGTCCAACAACAAAATCCATAGTGATTCACTCCCATTTACACTCCGGAATCTCTAACTTCTGAAACAACCCACCTGGCCGCTGATTCTCATACTTCACCTGCTGTCAATTTAGACACTGAGCCACATACTCCACTATGTCCTTATTCATCCTTCTCCACCGGTAATGCTGCCTCAAGTCCTGATACATCTTCGCGGCACCTGGATGAATGGAGTACCGCGAACCGTGAGCCTCCTAGAGAATCAACTCACGCAACCCATCTACATTGGGCACACATAGCCTGCCCTACATCCTCAATGCACCATCATCCCCAATAATGACCGCCTTACCATCACCGTGCAGGACCGTGTCCTTAGGAAAAGCCTATGGAGGTCATCATACTGATGCTCCTTGATATGATCATAAAGAGAAGACCGGGAAACCACACAAGACGATACTCGACTCGGCTAAAAAATATCTAATCTCACAAACTGTTTGGGTAAGGCCTGAACATCCATTAACAATGGCCTCTCTACTGCTGGTAGGTATGCTAAACTCCCCAAATTCTCCACCCGGCGACTCAAATTATCGGCCACCACATTGGCTTTCCCCGGATCGTATAAAATGGTGATATCATAGTCCTTAAGCAGCTCCAACCACCTCTGCTGATGCAAGTTAAGATCCTTTTTCTTGAACAGATGCTGCAAACTCTGATGATCGGTGTAAGTCTCATAAGGGACATCATACAAATAGTGCCGCCAAACCTTCAAGGCATGAACAATAGCTACTAACTCAAGGTCGTGGACATGATAGTTCTTTTCATGCACCTTCAGCTGTTTGGATGCGCAACATCATGCCGAGACCCATCCGCAACACATCACAATATACAGTGTAAGACCCCGAACCTGTAGGTGATACCAATACTGGGGTTGTAGTCAAGGCTTTCTGAGCTACTGAAAGCTCTCCTCGCACTCCTCTGTCCACCTAAACGGATCACCGTTCTGGGCCAGCCTTGTCATAGGTGATGCAATAGATGAGAAACCCTCTACAAATCGACGATAATACCCCACCAAACCAAGAAAACTCTGGATCTATATGGCTGAGAACGTCCTAGGCCAACTCTGCACTGCTTACACCTTCTTCGTATCCACCTTGATCCCATCATTCAATACTACATGACCCAAGAACGCTACTGAGTCTAGCCAAAACTCACACTTTGAAAATTCTGCATATAACTTCTTTTCTCTCAAGGTCTAAAGCACAGTACTTAGGTGCTGCTCATGATCCTCCTAGGTCCGAGAGTACACCAGAATGTCGTCAATAAACACAATGACAAAAAAGTCAAGATAGAGCTGGAACACACTATGCATCAAGTGCATAAAAGTTTATGGGGAATTGGTTAGCAAAGACATCACAAGGAACTCGTAGTGACCATACTGAGTCCTGAAGGCAGACTTCGGGATATCTGGCTCCCAAATCTTCAACTAATGATAGCCGGAATTTAAATAAATCTTGGAAAACACCCTAGCACCATGTAACTGATTAGATAATTCATTATACGAGGCAATTGATACATGTTATTCACTGTAACTTTGTTCAGCTGGCGATAATCAATGCACATACGCATAGAACCATCCTTTTTCTTCACCAATAAGACCGAAGCACCCCAAGATGATACACTAGGCTGAATAAATCCCGTATCAAGCAACTCCTATAACTTCTCATTCAGCACCTTCAACTTAGGAGGAGCCATACAATATAGAGGAATAGAAATGGGTTGAGTGCCCGGCAACAAATCAATGCCAATATCAATATCTCTGTAGGGCGGCATGCCCGGAAGATCAGCTAGAAACACATCTAGGAAGTCCCTCACTACTAGAACTAACTCAAATGTAGGGATATCAATACTAACATCTCTCACATAAGCTTAATACGCATCACACCACTTCTCAACCATTCGTTGAGCTTTAAGAAATGAAATAACTCAGCTGGGAGTATACTCTAAGATATCTCTCCACTCTAATCGTGGTAATCATGGCATAGCCAGTGTCACGGTCTTAGCATGATAATCAAGAATAGCACGATGAGGCGACAACCATCCCATGACCAAGATAACATCAAAGTCTACCATACTAAGCAATAATAAGTCAGCTCTGTTCTCAAAACCACTAAGAACAATCAAACACGACTGATACACGCGGTCCACCACAAGAGAATCTCCCATAGAAGTAGACACATAAATAGGGAAACTCAATGAATTCCGAGATACGCCCAAAGATGAGGAAAATAAGAGGACGCATAGGAATATATAGAGAATGGATCAAATAAGACCGACACATCTCTATGACAGACCAGGAAAATACATGTAATGACAGAGTCGGAAGCAACTACCTCAGTACGAGCCGGAAGAGCATAATATCTGGCATGGCCTCCCCCTCTAGGGCGACCTCGACCTCCCCAACCTCCACCTCGAGCTGGCTGAGTAGGTGGGGCGGTAGCTGGTGCTGGAATCATAGCTCGAGATGCGGTGGTTGAGAAATCTATGGAGATGCACCCCTCCTAACTATGGGGAAATATCTCACCATATGGCGAGTGTTGCCACACTCAAAATAATCTCTCGGAGGGCGCAGCTGCTGTGGCTGGCTCTGGCCAAGTATGTTGGACTGGCCGCTAAAAGCACCCCGTGCAGGAGGCACACTAGATATTGGCGGTTCATAATACGGCTCCTGGGCCTAGATCGGGTTGGAATACCATTGGCGGTTGGAAGAGCTGAATGAAAGGGGCGAATCACATAACCCCTACCATGGCGCATTGCAGCTGGGGCACGAGTACCACTGTAAGTTCCATACTCTCGAGACCTCTTTTCCTCCCTCTCCTCTATATCCCGAGCAAGCATGCCCTCCAATCTCCTTGCAATACTCACAACCTGCTGATAAAAAATATGCATCTCCAACTCCCTGTCCATACTAATCTGGATACTAGGGTGGAGTCCTTCAATAAACCAACGAACCCTCTCTCGAATTGGGGCAACCAAGGCTGGTGCACGTCGGGCGAAATCACTTAAGCAAACTGCATACTCTGACACAATCATAGCACCCTGACACATTTACTCAAACTCCACGCGCCATGCGTCCCTAAGGCTCTGAGGGACATACTCTCTCAAAACATGTCCGAGAATTGAGTCCATGTAAGTGAATCTGCCTCAGCCGAACTACTCAACCAATAAGCACGCCATCACTGATAGGCTACTCCTCTAATCTGGAAAGTGGTAAAAAAAACCCCACTCGAGTCTGCTACGCCCATAGTACGGAGAATATGGTGACACTCTTCCAAAAAAACCCTAGTCATCATCTGTCACTAATCCAATGAAGGTAGGTGGGTGGTACTTCTTTTACCTCTCAAGTTTTAGATGCTCCACCTCAGAAGCTGCTATCCTAGCCTCGTGCTAGACCAGATCTACGGGCTGCATCGGTATAAGCCCGAGGTTCTGGTCGACCTGAACTCGCTGCTCAGGGGTACGGGCTGAGGGAGTCTGTGCCCCTCCCCCGGCCTGAGATGTGGCAGGAGTAAGTGGAATCAATCCAGCCTAAGCTAAGGTGCTGAACATGCTCATGAACTGGGCTAGAGTCTCCTAGAGAGCTGGTGCAGCAATAGGCACCTCAGGTGTCTACCCTCCAGCTGGAGCTACTGGGGCTCCTCTATCGCAGTACGCATGGGTGCTCTGGCTGCACCCCATGGACGTGCTCAACCTCTGCACCTTCCCCTGCCTCTCGAGGCTCTAGCAAGGGGAGCGGGTTCCTGGTCATCAGATCCTCCGGTACGGGTCCTCACCATCTAAGAGAAAGAATAGAATACTAAAGTTCAGAATTTTTATGTCAACAAATTTCGCATGACAAGGAATCAAAGAAGTATAATTTTTCCTAACAGTTCCATAGCCTCCAGAAGATAAGTACGGACGTCTCTGTACCGATCCGCGAGACTCAAATAAACTGACTTGTGACTCATTGATGATACCCAATTTTTTCCTATATTATTTCCAAAATGCATATATCTTTCCAAAGCAATGCATGAGCATCAATTAATATTTTTTCATAATTTCTACATTTTTAAAGATTTTTTAATTAATTTATCCCAGTATTTTTTATTATATGGACAACTACTAATTGCATCACCATTGGTTTTATGACAATTTTATTGCTTAATTTTATCATTTATGTTTACGCTAAGCTTTAATTATTTTACAAATATCTGTAGTTACATTTTTGGGTTATAATTGCAATAACTTTGCAGTAATAGCCCACGAGTGTATAATTACCTTATATCACAAGAAATTGACCTTTTGTATTTTTATAATATTAGTAATTATTTTTCATCATTTTTATGCATAAAAACCATTTTTTATCATTTATTAACTATTTTTAAATATTATCTTATCAGTTAAGTGGGTATTTAACAAGTAGCCTCTCTTAATCAATCCTTGCTTGTTCTGTGTACTTGTTGATCAATATGCTTCCCCTCTTATCCATGTACATGTGTTTCTGATTAAGCTCCCTATGTTCCCAACCCCCCTTATCCCTGTTTGTGAACTTGTTTGGCTTCACTTAGAGTTAAGTAATAAATTGCCTTGAATCTGGGCACTCTAAGTTTTGTGATTGTGTGGTTGTTTATTGAATCTTTGGTCTTCTCAGAATTGCTTCCAAAATTGTTTTCACTCTTAACATTTTTCCTAAAACTGTTTCTATTCCTAAAATACTTTTCACTCCTAAAGAATTTACCTCTACACTGTTTTTTTCCAAAATCTTCTCAACTATGTCAAGCACTCTCACTTCTACTCTTAGATTACTTAAGTTCTGCCCCTCCAATGTGTGTACTGCCTAGGAATCCATGAGATTCCTCCGAACTCTGGCACACTGGGGCTGGCTATTCCACACTGCACATAATCACTTCCTTATTTTAAAAGATCTTGGTGTGAGCATTTCCCGGGGTCCCTGAGGCCCTTGGGAACTTTGACGCACCAAGATACCTCATTGGATACTATGGACTATGGCATCTTGGACTGTTTTAAAGGCCTGGTATTTCCAGGTTCACTTTGGGCCTATTTCAGGCTCCCTATAGTGCAACTTATATTTATTATGTAATTAGTTCATTTATAGTCTGTAATAATAACCCATGTAAATAGATAATGGGGAAATTAGTAAAAAGGGAGGGATTCCTATATGACTTTTGTGGAGAAAACTGGTAGAAATCATGCCTTTAGGTCTATATTATGTTTACTTGCCTTAGAAATCATGCTTTTAGGCCTATATTATGTTTACTTGAATTATAAATCTTGCTTTAGGCTTATACTATGTTTACTTGCATCAGAAACCATGTTTTTAGGACCATTTGGCATACTAGGCAACATGTTATAGGCTCATTACCTCATTTATCACGAAATTCTGCTTCTGCATAATCGTGATCACCTAGAAATCATGTTATTAAGTTACTTCTAAAATTTTGCCTAATAAAATGTCCATTCTTTATGTGCATTAGAAATCCTTCTTCACGGATGTGTTTATATTCGCTTTAAACCATGTCTACATCGCCTAAATCAGTAACCGTCATGTCTATAAGGATGCTTAAAAGCAGCCGCAACACATAGACACCATGTTATAGGATAAATATGTATGGAATCGATTTCTTGATATTAAGCACCTAAACCAGCATGCCTATAGGACTTAATAAGTTCAAACTGTTTTAAAACTAATTCCCGGAATTATGATTGCATGTTTATAGGGTATTATATATCCACGCCTAGGAAAGCCTTAGGTAATTAAGGTCTAATAAAACTATAAAACTATGTTTTGTTTATTTGTGACTGCCCATATTCAATAGGTTCTAAAATCAGTAGGCGAACTGATTAGGTTTATGTCACTTTGTTTTAAAACAATGCTGCATATTTTCTGCTTGTTATGCTCACCTAGATATCCTGTTCTAGGACCTTCTGAAAATTCTCTGAAATCTGTGTTTGAGACGTGCTAATTATCTGCTTATGTGTGGAGGTAAACATGAGCCCTCTTAATTGTTTTCATACTTGACAGTCCTATATGTTCTTTGTTATCGCTTAGATTTTCCCTTTTAAACACCTTAGGAGAGTCTAGAACTGCCTAAAATTAGAGGTCCTAAAAACCTCCGGGACCACAAGGAAGGGACGGGTAATGCACGCTTAGAGTCCGTCTAATTTAAAATCGCTTATATAACCGCTAAGGGGAGGGCAATTGGGTAGTAAAAGGATATGATGACTTGTGCGCTAATGACACGTGTAACCCCTCTAGTTGAGAAAGGATTATCGGGCATTGTACGGATGTGATCCTATAGGATAATAACTTAGGACTCCCCTTTCTTCTTTACATATGTGTGCTCGGACTGCTTACCTTTTAAACTCCTTTCATCTTACTTACATATGTGTGCTTAGACTGCTTATCTGTTAAATGACTAATTTACTAGGTAAGTTTGGCAGAGACCCACCATTGTGAACCTCTAGGGGTGCCTAACACCTTCCCCTCAAGGTAATTTCAAGCCCTTACCCAATCTCTGGTAACGTAGACTGGTTTCATGAGTTACTTGCATTAGGTTCCCTAACGCACCATAAATCCGTTAGGTGGCGACTCTTCACTTTCCATACCCCTCTCCCAAAAGGAAGGGGGGAGTTGTCCCAAATGAATGTCAAAACCCAATTCCGCGAGGAAAAAAAGGGGGCGCGACAACATTGCGACTCTGCTGAGGATATTAAGCTTTTACCATAACAAACTTGCTTTTTGTAAATTAGTCTTAAGGATGCTTCTTTTGCTAATATGTGTGCACCCTTTCCCTTTCCCCTTATGTGAATTTAATTGTCCGTGTTGAGCATTTATGATTTCCTTTACTGCAGAAACTGACTTATTTCTTTTTTTTTTCTTTCTTAAACGTCTTTAAATTATTAAATACTGCATTTATTATTTTCCTAACGTGCAAATACGTGACAACATGTTATTTACTGCTGCATAAATCATGCTCAACATCATATTCCACTCGTGCGTAATCAATCTTTTAGCAACGCTTGATGAGTGGTTGCGCTCTTCCTATATATCACCCTTTAAATTCGGAAAGGCTTATTTGCGGTAAAACTAGTCGATCAGCGGTGCAATCAACGGTTCCGTGCCTTTCCCCCTCAAGTTGTCCGCTTGAGGGTACCAGTACAGACCCCTTACTCTGATTATAGATGTACATGCATCATGGTCAAACCTAGCCGGGTTAGTATGTTGTCCACATAATAACCCTTTAAGATAAGCCTTATCCAAAAGTCTACCGGGGTTTCCATAATCCCAACGGACGTGACCACGTCTTGTGCATTAATTTTTGGAGAACTAAATGCCAATATGCTAATCATCGATATATAAATAGTCGAATCTGGAGGGGAAAATGGCCTAACTTTATTTGTTTTGCAGAAAATGAGGCACGAGGTCCCCAGTTTCGGCATGGTCCAAAATACACCACCACTGCTACTAGACTGGTGGGAAGATCTTTCCTCAAGTGACAAAATACATGTGAAGAAAGACCTGGGAAATTTACCTTCTCTGTTAGAGATCCAGCAAAATAACAAGTTGATAGAAGCTGCAACCATGTTCTGCGATCGTGAAAAATCTTTGTTTCGCTTCGGGGATATAGAAATGACCCGCTCCTAGAAGAAATCGGGGGATTTTTTGGGCTACCTTGGGACATCCCTGGGTTATTGGTACCAGAAAATCGCACTGGTAGGGGATTTCTAAAAATGATGGGTCTGAAAAAGAATGCCGATTTGGAGTGCTTAAAGAAATCTTATATACCATTTGACTATTTGTGTGAGAGATACGGTCATAGCAAGTCCTACCGTATTTTCCATGATGATTTTTCCATCACTTCCTTTGACATATTCATCGCAGAGTTTTCGTGTTCATTGTTTGCTTCTTGGGTATGATAGTGTTCCCAATGAAAAGGGAAAGAATCACACTAGATTGGCCATGGTCACCAAGACTCTAATGGAAGGAATCGAGGGACAGACATACACCATAGTCCCTATCATTATAGGTGATATCTACCGGGCCTTGGACCACTGCCAGAAAGGGTCCAAACATTTCGAGGGTTGCAATTTGCTGCTGCAATTGTGGTTATTGGAGCACCTCCAAAAGGGTCAATATCGTCAGGAGTTTCCATGAAGGGAGCGGAATGACTATATTTCCTTCCATCACCCTAAACTGATGACTTATATTCCTGACAGGTTTGCTCAACCAGAGAGTGCTAAGGAATGGGTAGAGTTCTTCGACAATTTGACTGAGGATCAGGTTCTGTGGATGTTTGAATGGTTCCCTAATGACGAGTTCATCATCAGGTTAACGGACACTCCTCACTTAGTGTTGATCGAGTTAAGGGGAATATACCCTTATGTTCCCATCAGGGTTTTGAGGAAGGCAGGCAGGAAGCAGATCATACCGCGGGTCACAAAGATAGGTCATTTCCCTGTGCAGATTTTCAGGATGATGACATCCCTTACAAGTGTCAAGCTCAGCATATGTGACATTCAATGATTATTATGGAAAAAGACAACATCAAGCCAGACAGGTATCATGCGGGACATGCACCCTTTTACCCGGCATGGTCGGAGGATGACTTAGCTCGGAAAGTTGAGCCAGGAATTGGTCAGGGAAACAGGGTCATAGACGAAGATGCAGAAATCCAAGTAAAGTACAACAAGTTGCATAAGAGGATTCATGACTCCGAGACCGAACATCAGGAGATACACGAGACAGACAAGAGATTAGTCAGGGAATGGAGGGAAATGGCTATCACCTCTAATGAAAGGGTAGACTATCTGGAACAGGGTTTGATGAAGCTAGAAGGAAAGACAAGAAAGAGGGTCGCTGACTGCCAGAATGCTGAAGGAAGCGAGGGAGGACATTTTTCAAGAGTATACGTGTTGCTGGGCATGCGCGAACTAGGGGACCTGATTGATGGAGCCAGAAAGATCAAGCCTGGGGAAGGTCCTTCTGGCACCAAGTAGATTAGATTTACCTGTCTTTCCTAAATGTAATAAGGCCAAATGCCAGTAGTGACTTATCTTTTATTATCTTAGTATCGTGTTGCATTCATCTATTTCTTATATTAATGAAATGATGCAACTATTGGTATCTAAGTTCTCCAAAACAACTTGTCGCTAGGCTTACTTCGGGCACAATGAGGCTCCCAAAATAAGACGTGAATTTACATTCTGCAATATGTGTTTAAATACCGCAAATACTCTTTTTAGAACTCTTACTGACTTGGCTACCTTTTGTTTTTTTCTCTCTTTCTTTTGATTATTCACATTCCCCAAAGGTTGGTTCGCGCATACTGGCATCATCAGCTTATCATACTAGATCCAGAGTCCCTCCACCTTCTCCTCCTCCAAGTCAACCAAAAGCCAAAGGGAAAGCAAAGATAGATGATTTGAACGGCACCTGAAAAGACAACAACAAACATGTTGAATATGCGGAAGCTTCTAATGGTCGAGGTACTCAGGCCCCAAATGATGTGGTATCACGATTTGAGAAGAAAATACTAGAACTCCAAGGCGAGCTCGAGCAGGTCCGGAGCTTAAAAAATCTATCCCTCACACTTAATATCCCAGATGTTAACCATTCAAACACTCAGAACCCCGCACCACCGCAAAACACAACTAACAAACGCCTAGTGAATCCTCCTGCACCTCACCATTATACAACCCTACCACAAAATCAAACTATCCCACCACAATACCAGCAAAACACCTACCACACTCCACAAAACACCCCGCCAGTCATTCCTGAACCCGGGAATTCCACCAATGATCACCATTATACCCAAACTCCTGGTCATCAAAACAACCCTATATACGTGGAAACCTGTAAAGATCCATAAAATTTCAAGTCTAAAAACAATGCCCGAATGGGTCCCCAAGTGGTTATAACTGTAGAAATTCTTAAAACGGACCCTTGTGGAGTAAAAAGTTACCCCGGGACTTAAAAGATAAAATTTTCCAGAATTGCGCGGGTCTGCGGTCCACTATGCTATCACAAATCAGGTATGCAAACCGCATAGTGGTCGCATACCTGGACAATTTCTCTCCATTTTGAGGATAGCTGTGCGGCCCATAATGCGATCGCATTTCATGAATGCGGGCTGCATAATTGTTGCATTCTTGCACCTCTATTTTTGCGGAGGGAGTTATGCGATCGCATAACAGGTATGCGGACCGCATAGTGGTCGCATACCTGGGCAGTCTGCTTTCCTTTTTGGCCCATCTGAAGGCCATTTATGTGACAGCTATGCGGACCACTTAACAGGAATACGATCGCATTCCTGACTGCATACCTGCTTCGGGGCTTCTAATTTCTGATTTTAAAACCCGATCCCCAGTTTAATAAAACACCCCTCCCCTTCATTTTTAAAGACTATCTGATCAAAATAGAGAGAAGTGAGAGTGGATTCTAGTGAGAGAAGTCCTCATCTTCCCCAAGTTGGTCCTCCATCTTTACTCAGGCCTGGAATTACTCGAGTGGTCATCATCTTCTTCACCATAAGAGGTAAGTCTTCACCCTATTTCCCTAAATTCTCAGATTAGAGTTAGAATAGAACATACATAGGTTGGTTCTTGAAGAGGAAAGCTAAGACCTTGCATGCATGTGAATAATATTCTATAATCTAGCAAAGGGAAGTAGGTTAGGGCAACTTTTCACTAAAAAGGGGATTAATTAATCAAAGGGATCACATAGTGTTTGATAAAATGCCCAGATGAGTTCATGATTTCTAATTCTAATTCTAAACATGGCATCTTTTAAATTAGATTGGAGGCAATAGAAGGTCTGGTGGGTTGAGAATAGATATTAAACGGGAATTTTGACTAGAGGTATGGATGGCTAACTTTAATCTTCGTAGAGTCACCTTGTTGGTGTACGAGCATTCGATATGAGTTTTTGGCTTATGCATATGTGAATCGATTGTTCTAATGTGTTAAAGTATAAGATTCTGTTATCTGATTGTCCTAGTTGATTACCATGCCACCATGCTATATGAGATTGTGAAAAGGTGATTCTTTGTGCTTATTCTATCATGTGCAAAGCTTGTTAAATGTTGAATACATCGGTGTGAGAGGATGTACTGCAAAATAAAAGAAATGATAACGAATCAAATTTTTGAATGTATCCAAGTGCTAAATGTTGTGTAGCAAGTAATGGAAAGGAAATGTGGATTTATCTAATTGAACTATATGTTGATGGTATGCCGTATGTGACTCACTGTTTGGTAAAGATTACTATGGCCTTGATTTCACATGGTTATTTGGTTGTTACGAATGTATATTCTTGATGATGAAAATCTTTGTGATGGAATTTATTGGTTGATGTTGCTATCAAATGTGATTGTAAGGTGGGATTGGGTTGCACGCCGCAACAGAATTGTAAGGTGGGATCGGGTTGCACGCCGCAATAGAAGTAATAAGGGTGTAATGTGATTGTAAGGAGGGATCGGGTTGCATGCCGCAACAGAAGTAATAAGGGTTTAGTGTGATTGTACGGTGGGATCGGGTTGCACGCCGCAATAGAAGTAATAAGGGTGTAATGTGATTGTAAGGAGGGATCGGGTTGCATGCCGCAACAGAAGTAATAAGGGTGTAATGTGATTGTATGGTGGGATCGGGCTGCACGCTGCAACAGAATTGTACGGTGGGATCGGGTTGCACTCCGCAACAGAATTGTAAGGTGGGATCGGTTTGCACGCCGCAACAGAAGTAATAAGGGTTTAGTGTGATTGTACGGTGGGATCGGGTTGCACGCTGCAACAGAAGAAATAAGGGTGGAATATGATTGTAAGGTGGGATCGGGTTACGTGCCGCAACAGGAAAATAATTGAAATAAGAAACTGTGGAACTCTCATTTGTGTTTTATGTATCTCTGTGCAGTACTTGTTTGGTTTCTTTGACTGTCTCCTATTTATGCATTGTTCTATTTTACTTGGACTAAAGCTTGTTCAAACATACTAGTACTATTCCATGGTACTAACGTCCCTTTTGCCGGGGGCTCTACATCTTTATATGCATGTAGGTGGTTCTATAGCAGGTAGCTCGGTCCGTCGATAGTGAGCCCCACTTCCTTTCGGGGTCGTGCGTAGTCTATGCCATCTTCTTTTGCATATTCTGTGTTGTTAAGGTATAGCCGGGGCCTTGTTGCCTGCAAGTTTATATACTCTTCTCTGTATCTTTAGAGGCTCCGTAGACATTATGTGAGTTGTATATGTGTATTTGGGGTAGTTGTCGCACTCGTTTGAAATCATGATCCCATATCGGGAGTGTTGTATTTTGGAATGTATGTTTTGGGAAGATTAAACGTTGAAAATGTTAAAAGAGGAAATTTGACTTATGTTGTAAACGCATGCTTTGATTCTATTTTGTTGTTTCACTTATAAATGTACATTATGAACACGGGGAAATATGTTTGGTAGGAAAGGCAATTCAGGTCCGCTTGACCAGGTTCATCCGGTTAGGCACCGGTCTCATCCCTCGGTTTTGGGGCGTGACAAAACCCTACCTCACTCCACTCAGTCTGTATCCTATACACCAAAATCCACTGAGAAGGACTTGATCATTAAGAAGCTCGATGAAGAGCACAAGAAGTTGACGATTCAGGTTCAAGGCGTCGAAGGGAGCAAAGTGATAGAAGATCTAAACTATGAAGACCTATGCATACAGCCCGACGTAGAACTGTCGGAGAATTACAAACCCTCCAAGTTCGAAATGTTTGACAGAATAGGTGATCCCAAAGCTCACCTAAGGACTTATTGTGACAAGCTTGTAGGGGTCGGAAGGGATGAAAGGATCCGAATGAAGCTTTTCATGAGGAGTCTTACAGGAGATGCTTTATCCTGGTGCATCAGCCAGGATCCCAAGAAGTGGGCCAACTAAGTGAGTATGGTGTCTGACTTCATGGACAGATTTAGGTTTAACACAGAGAATGCGCTGGATGTCTTCTACATTCAGAACATAAAGAAGAAGCCCACTGAGACCTTCCACGAGTATGCCACTCGTTGGAGGTTAGAAGCAGCCAAAGTCAGGCCGACATTGGACGAGGAACAGATGAACAAGTTCTTCGTCAGAGCACAAGATCCGCAGTACTATGAAAGATTGATGGTTATTGAAAATAACAAGTTCTACGATATCATCAAACTCGGAGAAAGTATTGAAGAGGGCATTAAAAGCGGTTTCGTGACAAACTTTGAAGCATTGCAAGCCACAAACAAAGAATTGCAGTCAGGGGGTATATCGAACAAGAAAGATGCAGGAACAGTAATGGTCGCCCAAGGACCCAAAACTCCACTTGTATATCAAACCTCCCCACTTACATATCAAGCACCTCCACCCATATATCAACCATCACCTCTCAGATATTCCCAACCAGCCACTGCTTATCACACATATAATTACCAACCCTCTCAGTTTTACTCACCTCCAACCGCCTAAACTACCCAAGACCTCGGCCTAACTTTGACCGCAGACCACCTAGACAATACACTGCCATTGCCGAACCCATTGACCAGCTGTATGAAAGGATGAAGGTTGCTGGTTATTTCACTCCTATCCGTACTGCGACCGTGGAGAATCCATCCCAATGGGTCAACCCAAAAAAGACTCGTGCATATCATTCTGGCATAAAAGGGCACACAATTGACAAGTGCCAAACACTAAAGGATAAGATCCAGACCTTGATTGATAATACAGTCATTCAGGCTAAAGAAGCTACACCCAACATCCGCAACAACCCCCTCCCAGATCATAAGGGTGAAGGTGTCAATGTGATAGAGACCGATGAGGAATGGGATCCCGAGGGATCGATTGGGCTTATCAAAGAGGGTGACAACCCTAAAAAACCCGCAGTCACGCTCAATCCTATTATAATACAAATACAGCCGCCAGTGGAGGTTGAGATAGATGCATCAGTTCCATTTGAAGTTGAGATAGCACCCCCTACAACTGCGCATGTTCCATTCAAGATGTAAGTAACCACGCCTTTCACAGTGACATTGTCAACCACACCGCCTTCCAACACTAAGGCTATACCTTGGGATTATGTGGCCGAAGCTAGAAGAAGAGGAAAGAACAAAATAGAAGAATCCGACGATGCGCAAGGGATGACCAGAACGGGAAGAGTCTATACACCATAGCATTTGGGAGAATCCAGTAAACAGGCCTCTAACAGACCGCCTGTTATTGGAATAGGCCCAGAAGACCTTTGGAGGAAAGTGCAAGCAAAAGAGTATTCAGTCATAGATCATTGGAAAAAGACTCCTGCTCAGATATCTATCATGTCACTGCTACAAAATTCAGAAGTGCACAGGAACGCTCTCTTAAAGGTGTTAAGCGAGGCATATGTACCTAACAACATCACTGGCGGAGAAATGGCCAATATGGTGGGACTAGTGCTGGAAAGTCACAAAATTACCTTCCACGGGGACGAGTTTCCACCCGAGGGTTTGAATCATAACAGGGCACTACATATTACCGTGCAATGTGAGGACAATTTCATTTCCAGAGTTCTGATAGAAGGGGATCCAGTCTCAATATTTTCCCATTGACAACACTGAAGAGGCTGGGCAAAGGCATGTATGAAATACGAGAAGGGACCATGAACGAGAAGGCATTTGACGGGTCATAGAGGGATAACATTGGGGAAATCAATCTCTGACTACAGATGGGGCCTATATGGTTTGATGTCGAGTTTCAGGTGCTGGACATATCCGCATCCTATAATCTATTGTTGGGACGTCCATGGATACACGCCGCTGGGGATGTGGCATCAACTTTGCATCAGGCAGTGAAGTTCGAATGGAACCATCAAGAGGTGATTATCCATGGAGATGAGAGCAACCCCATTTACAACCGTCAGACTATCCCGGTGGTTGAGAATAGAAGAAAGCTCGGGGGAGAAACTTATCATCACATCGAGTGGGTCAATGTAATTGATAAGGATAAGTGGTGGAGCAGCAAGATAGAAAGTATACTAGCATGGAGAGGATATGAACCCGGCAAGGGTCTTGGAAAAAACTTTCGGGGTATCTCCAAGCCAATACAACTGAAACGTCATGGTACCACTTTTGGAATAGGATATCAGTACACCTGGCAAGAATACAATGACTGGTCACCACCGTGGCATGGTCCGTACTATCCACTTGAGCAGCCTGTACCACACCTGAGTCAGACTTTCCAGCAGATCGACATCATATGAGGATCAGAGGAGGAAGAAGCATTGGCTTCCACGAGGAATTGTTCCTAGAGGATGATGACATGGACTGTTGTGTAATTGTCGACGAGGAGGAGGAGGAAGGCCCTACCATCCGAGCTGTGGAGAAAGGATCATTCCTCAAGAATTGGATTGTCAGACCATCCAGGGCTCGGCGAGTCCTGGGGTAGCAAGGCTGAACGACAGTGTTTATTTTGTTGTTTTCTAATAAAATGATTTCCCTTTTTTCATTTGTTATAAAACCTCCAGCGTTCCAAAAACATTGTTTACACTGTTGAAAATCGCTTTTATGTTTCAATGGATCGATATTTATTATTACCATTTTCTCTCATATCTTTATCTATACAGCATTACTATTTCCTGTCTTGATGAACCAACAAATGTGACATGTAATGAGGCAACGTAACAAAAGGATAGTGATTCAGAAGAAGAGGATGCCATACCCGTGGAAATCGTCAGGGAAGTAGAGGATTTTGAGAACAAGCCCAAGTCCAACCTGGACGAAACTGAGATGATCAACTTAGGAGATTCCGAAACTGTCAAGGAGACCCGCATCATCATTCACTTATCACCATCAGTAAAAGAAGAGTACACACAGTTCCTGAAAGAGTATGAGGACATTTTTGCGTGGTCATATGATGATATGACCGGGTTAAGTACATCTATTGTGGCTCAAAAGTTGCCCACAAACCCAATGTGTCCACAAGTAAAGCAGAAACTCAGGAAATTCAAGCCTGATATGAGTCTGAAAATCAAGACAAAAGATGGCAGAGTATGAAGCTTGCATCCTAGGACTCAACATGGCCATCAACATGAATATTCAGGAGTTGTTGGTAATCGGTGATTCAGATTTGCTTGTGCACCAGGTACAAGGAGAATAGGCCACCAAGAATTCCAAGATACTGCCATATCTGCACCATGTGCAGAAATTGAGAAAGAGGTTCACGAAGATAAAGTTTCGGCATGTTCCCAGGGTTCAGAACGAGTGTGCCGATGCATTGGACACTTTGTCATCAATGATACAACATCGAGACAAGAACTTAATTGATCATATCCCAGTAAGGACCCATAATCAGATGGCATATTGTGCTCATGTTGAAGAAGAAACAGATGGGAACCCTTGGTTCCATGACATCAAAAGATATCTGACAAAAGGGGAATGTTATACCCCACGTGTTTTTTTCTCTCCTCTTACGTAATATACGTAACATGGCGTGGTTATATAAGGTATATATGATTGGGTATAGCACATTGAGAGAATAATACTGAAAATTTATGGTAATATAAAGGAACAAAACTAAAGCTTTAGGTCAAAGGAATCCCTTAAACAAAGGTTCGTGGTTAAAGAAATGACTCGGGTAGCACCCCGCGCGTTCGGAAGGTTTAAGTTAACTTGTACCTGCGGGATAAGACTAAGAGTGTGTAATATGCTAAGAACAATGTGTTATGAGGTATTATAATATCACACTGGTCACATGTTAATTTTTGGAGTCAAGCAAGTTGTGAAATAAAGGTCGGCAAAAGTTATCGTAAATTTCTCTAATAAATTTTCTAAACTTTGGGTCAATTGTATCAGATCATTTCTCCCAATATATAAGGAGTTATGGGACCCACAACCTACCGAATCGAAGGTCTACGAGTCTAGTTCGCAACCAAAAATACCTCACATCAAACCGACATTGGAGTAAGAAGTTATGACTATTTTACCACGGAATTTCCGGGCTAAAACCGGGTCGCGAACCGGGTCGGGTCAAACAAGTAGTATAAGTCGGAAAATCTGACTTTTAAGACCCCAAAACATTTCATCTTTGTCCCAAAATAGTGAGAAAGCTGAAGAGAGGGTTCCATGGTGTTCTTGAGTGATTAAGGTGCGTTTTTAACGATTTCTATCGTTAAAGTTTGCCCCCGTGCCTAGAAACGTAATTTCTATGCTTTGCAATCGTTTTCTCCTNGTTTCGTCAAGTTAGGGTCATATGGAAAATATGCCGATTTAAACTCAATTATGAACTGTTTATAGGTGTGTATAAGCTGCATATATATAGTGTTTGTGAAGCTTAGGACGTAAGGAACAACGTTCGTGAAGGAACTATCGGCACTCGGACGTTCGTTGGAAAGGTATGTTAAGGCTAAGCTCCGTCCTTCCTTTTAGCACGAATTCTAGGAAATTCATAAGACGCCAAATGTGGTATTTTACTATTCTATTGCTAGGAAGACCTTCTGAGAAAGGCATTGGGATCGTAGCTGAAGTATACTAATGATGCTATTAGGTTGATATTCCACTCGTTCGGTTAAATAGGGTATTCGACATCTATATATGTCATTTTGTCGGCTTTCTTAACTATATGTCCATATATATGAATTCTTATTCGTATTTGGATTGTGTGACTTAAAAATAAAGGAATTTAGTATATGCGATCAATCCTTCTTCCTTGTTAAAGTGTATTTTAAAATATCTAAAGTGATACGTCGATTTCCAAAAATCTCAAATATAATTTTTATGTTTAAACTACTATAACACTTGATTATTTTTTAAATACTTTCTTTTACTAATTATCAAGAAATCAGGTATAAGGACTAAGTGAAGCAC